>JAVQJL010034206.1:0-89107 GCA_036024295.1 Nannoperca obscura
TTTTTGGACCATTCTCTGTAAACCTAGAGATAGCCCATCTGGCACCAACAACAATGCCATGTTCAGAGTCACTTAAATCCCCTTTCTTCCCCATTCTGATGCTCGGTTTGAACTTCAGCAGATCGTCTTGACCATGTCTACGTGCAGTTGCTGCCATGTGATCAGAAATTTGCGGTAACAAGCAGTTGAACAGGTGTAGCTAATAAATTTCTGGTGAGTGTATATAAGCCTTTATTTGTGATGTTTTAGGAAATAATTAGTAAATAAGATTTCAATTCAAAGTGGTGCTGCCCTTCTAACCTACACACTCGTATCATCCTTTAAGAACCATTAATAACTGTGTATTGAGTGGATTACTGTTTCATTTCATAACTTTTTAATTATAGCACAAATTAGCCATTAACTAAATGTTTCACAGATGCTTTGTGAAGATGCCGCATACTTGTTTTTGCAAAAACAAATCTTTGGCATTATTGGATTTGGTGTAAAACATAAAATTCATAATATGCCACAACCAAAGGAGCTGTGGCATGCCTGAGACAGCAAGAACTCAAAAAGCAGACTCCACCAGTTTTTAATATCAGAGATAACATGGCCATTACCTTCACTGTAATGACTGCACATGGCAGTTATTCAAATCTATCTCTGTAATATGAGGAACAGCACCTCCTCCAGTCATAAACCTCAGCAGAAATCACATAAAGGAGGGCGAAAATGACTATTTTGTGAACTTTAATATAATGAGACTATTGCCCTGCAGATGAGTTACAGGTTTCATGACTTTATTGAACAAGCTGCGAATCTGTACAGCAGGCCCACAGTGGATGTTGTGAAAATGGCTGATAATGAAGTTATGTGCTGTCTTGTAACGTGTTGCTAGTCATGAAGCTGTTGTGGCTCACTACTGACTCTCTGAACTCTCGTATCTTCTAAATTCAGAAACTGTAATCGAGCCAAAGCAGATAACCCAATATTACAGTTGATCCAAGATTATTTATTTTAAACCCACAAACATGCAGCCAGGAAAATGAGTATGATGGATGGTTATAATTATGCCTAAAGCACAACAGAAAACTGGTTCAGTCACCTGGCAAGATGTCACTACTTAGATAATGTTTCCTCGTGTTAGTTTGTAAAACATTAAAGTGTGATGGCTAGATATAGATCCTCTGCGAGAGTGAGAACAAATATGAAACTGTGCCCCAACTACTTCCACCTTTAAAATGTATATTCTGCTGCTTTCTAGTGCTGTTTCATATCTTTATTTTGTCTTTATTTTATATCAGTAATACCTCTAAATTTGTAGGTTTACACTTTTCTTTTATTCAATCTTTAAAATCTTGTTTCCAATTCCTATCAAGATTTTATTTTATTTCCCTATAAAGCCTGAATTTGACGTTATATGCTTTACGTGGTGAAATAAATATACAGTATTACTTTGCACGCATTTGGCTTTTACAGTGTGCAAGAAATGAACATTGCATTAACTGATTTATTTGGGGGGGCCACTTGTGGGCACTCTAACAGGCTGTAAACATAACATTGATTATATTTTCACTTAATAAAGTTGATATGACAAACTTGTTAGCAAAAAGCAGCTTATTTACACATTTCTTTTCACCTGACAAATAAAAGTCAATATTTACCTCCATCAACTCCTGAGGGAAATTTCTAGCACTACAGATGCTAAAGTCTGTAAATTTGTCTGTCTGCCATTTGGTGCTGAGCAGTTGGTGTATAGTGGAGTATTTTGGCTGAAAACAGCTGCCTGCTGCTGCCAAAAATGAGTCAGAGAATGAATCAAATCGTTAATGTTGGGGGCTGTAAAATCAAAACAATGAGGTAAAAGAGGCTAAAATGCTCAGTAAAGCTGAGGGGAGCTGTGGGTCCATCACTACAAGCGGCACCTTTGACATACATATATCTATTTGATCCTTTGTTAATATGAAAATATTGATTATAGCAGTTTTCCATTATTATTGATATTTTAAATACATGAATAAAATGTCATGAAAACATGGTCAATATATGCCAGTTTAGGTCTAGCACACAGTCTGCAGCTCTCTGCATTAGACTGCAGTAAAGGCTACTTGCAGATGTAACCTACCGGCAGAAGCTTTAAACATGCCATAAACACACAGAGCTCCACTCGCTTACAGTCGCTGCCAAAGACACATGGGACGAGTGCCTGACCGCTGACCTGAATTAGCTGTTTGATGCCTTTGGCTGTGCCACCGTAAAATGACAGCCTGCTCTTTGAACAGTGATAGTCAACTAGTTTCACACATGCTACAGGTGGAACCTTTAAAGACTAAAGCAGCTCAGTGGATGAATGCAGTCCAGGAGGCAGAGGCTGAGTGATTAAATGAAATGTTACACCTTAATAGAAATCAACATGTGCTCACATGAAGTATGTCACATTTGTGTTTTACTGTCATAATTAATGTTTCACATTCCCTCAAGATCTGTAAAAAACATGAAATTGTGGCATAATACATATATCAATCATACATACATGTATTATCCAATTATACATAGTATTCATATTACCTCACTTTCTTACAAAAATGTTTCTTCTTAAAAATGTTATCAATAAAATATTATCAGAAATGTCTTGAGTGCAGCCTTCAGCCTTTTTGCAAGGTTTAGAAATGCAATTAAGGTGATTCACAGAATTGCTCAACCAGAGTAGATTTGTTTTTGTCTCCCAGTTTAAGGCCAGCCTCCCAATGATAGGTTACTCATCCACTGTCACTGTGATTGCACATCCAGAGTGATGATGGAGAATAAGCTAATTTCAATTTTGTCATGGATAATGCCACCTGATTTTCTGCCGCTGAATCTCAACAAAACATCTATCAAAGTATCCACATAAATCATCCCTGACAGGGTATTCAAAAACAAATACACCTTCAAAATCATGAATGCAAAGTCACACTGGTGCCTTGACAGCGCCCTGACTCAAGCTCAGCATCAGCAGTCCCACATTTGGCACCAGATCATCTTCTTCTTCTTCTTCTATCAGTGTCCACAATTACATTGATTAATAGTGACATTTTATTGCATTTTGCTTTCATAACTTGCAATTGCTTTCTGTGCAATAATCTAAATGTGTAAACAACAAACAGCAGTGCACAAAACATGATGGACAGCAGTAGTGTGTGTGTGTGTGTGTGTGTGTTTGTGTGTTTCTGTTTGTGTGTGGCTGTTTTACACGCTGTGATGAAAAACAACTTTCAGCTACATGACTCACATATTTGGATGAACACACAGAATCAGGATTTCATTGAACGTCGATGCACCACTGGGTTGGAGACAGATTTCCTGCTTCATGAAAACACAAGAAGACTTTGGCCAAGAATAATCAATGACTGTGCTCGGCCATTTCAGCCATGAATCAAGTAGAGCGACCTGAAATCGCACTGGTATCCTGGAGAGGAGGAAGCAGAACTTGTGGTACTTATTTTCATTTCTGTTTCCACTTTTTACTGTTTCCAATAGATAAGCAATAATATCCACCTGTACTCCTGCTGAGAAGATGCGGCTGTTGTCGAGCTCAGCCCTGCGGTCGACCTGACTGTTATATTGGAATGTGCCACTAACACCGTGAGGATGCTCAACGGACGGTTTTCCATGATGAAATCTTGTTTGTCAGTCTCAAGCCTGTCATTGAGGTAAGCAAAATATGAAACAATCAGGCCCAGTCTTGCCCGAAATGACTGACTGATGTTCACACACTGATGATTCTGCAGTACACAAATCACATCCAATGCCGATTTTCAGCCAATATGACAAGAAGTGTGCTATTTATGTAGCATGGTGGAAACTAAAGGTGTGGAGGTCAAGGTTAGATAATAGGCAGGTATCACATTTGATATTGATGCCAGGAGACCAAGGTTTGTTTCCTGTCTCACAATAACAATGTGGCCTTTTTGTAAAAACATTTAACCATTTTGAAAATCTTTCCTTAACCAAATGTTTTAGTCACCTTAACCATAACCTCAAACGTTCAGTCAACAGTAGCATGATTTGTTTTTCTGAATCCCTTACAAGCTTATGGTTAAACTAAATATTTTGAATATTCAAATAACTCAAAGCTGCTAGAGAATTTTTTATATGAAACAGTTTACTGCAAAATCATAGTGACTTTTGAAACCAGCCATGTAAAAACAACCTGTCGTTGTTTGTCGTTTCATTCTACTGAGCCGTGACTCTTGCTGGAAACTGCCCTTGAAGAATAGGACTGCCTCAGGGGTGTGTGTGTGTGTGTGTGTGTGTGTGTGTGTGTGTGTGTGTGGCCGGTTCAATAAGGGCGGCGATACAGACCATTCGCACTTTTTACTCTACATTGTGTTTTACTTTTGTTTTGTTTCTCATCAGTATTTTTCTGCTGCTATTGACTGTGTTTTCCTGAAGTAAATGTGAAGCAAATGTGTCATTATTGACTGAAAAGTCTCATTTCTACACGCTGCAGTGCAGCAATTGCGTTATCACCATGACTGCAAGCTATATAAACGTTCACTCTTGAGTAATAAAGCTTCAAATTAATCAGGCAAATCATGTTGTTGTGTTTGCTATCTGTGGCCCAGGCTGCAATGTTTCGTCAACACGAGGCAAGCCAATACTTTCTGCTTTCCAGGAAAGCACAGCAGCTGTTTGGAAACAGTTTCTTCACGTCCTGAATGAGGGATTGAATGGGGCTTTAGCAGGCTTCTCAACAATGTAACGTAAATTGAGGCTGTGGGACACAGAGGATTCTGGCTTCCTCATTCCTGTCTCGATTGGTCAAATCTGATGAAAAGAAAAGAGTTGAATCCATTCCTTTAACAGACAATTGGACTGAAGGTGCATCACTGTCCACAGCTCTATTCTTGGGGAACACAGTACCAAAGTACATAATTCTGTGAAAATGAAAATTGCTAAAATTGTTTCCTTATTGCACCGTAAAAGAAGTAAAGTTTTGTTTCCCAAATTATAGTATGTATTAGTGATTTTAACTTTCTTCTTTTAGAAAAGCTGTCCTCAATAGTAGAAGACAGTTTCAAATTATATTGTATAACATTATAAAGAAAGAACAAAAAAAATGTTTTTAAATGCAGAAGATACCAATGCCACCCAGAGCCATGAATGGATTACTGAATGTGCCTACCAGGCACAGTCCCATGGGCCCAAACGGTCAAAGGGTCCTTGGACCACAACTTCTGGTTAACTGTTAGCATGTTTTGTTGGAAATTCAATCACATGACGCAAAATGACTATAAGGAGACACAAGCGTTCATAAAGACACGCAAAATGACCACAAAGAGCGTAATGACTACAAGTGTCGCTATTTAGCAGAATTTCGGGAGCAGGAACACACCACCATTACGTCAACCACGTCACTACGCCATTTCCGCATAAATACCGTACGTAACCATGCCTCGTTTCGGTCTCGCTTACTGCGCATGGCAGCTGATAGCACCGGCCAAGACGCCTGGCACCGGGATGCCAGGACCCTCGGTCGTTCACGTCCCACCACCTCAACAGCTAGCATTAGCTGGGGCGTCTGGCACTGAGATGCCAGGGCCCCTAGCTACCAACCTCAAGCATCACGGCTGCTAGCACCGGCCGGGACGCCCGGCACCGAGATGCCGGCGCCCTCAGCCGTCCACATCCAACAACCACAGCAGCTAGCATCGGCTGGGGCGTCTGGGACCAGGTTGCCGGCGCCCTCGGCCGTCCACCGACCACAGCTGCTAGCATCGGCATGGGGCGTCTGGCACCAGGATGCCGGTGCCAACGAAGCTTCCCCAAACCATCATCACAACTTTAACACAATTTTTTTTAATGTGTCCTAGGAGCCCATTGACTCATACACATAAGCCCACAGTTGTTGAATTTTAACCAAGTATCACATTATGTTTTGTCACGTACATCCCTCCAAACACACGGAGAATCATGTCATAAATGAAAAGTCAGTAAGTACCAAAAGCATTAGATTTTGGCCAGCTGTAATAATGTTCTGATTCAAAATGGCCCACTAACTAGGAACCCTGTCAAAAGGTGAAATATTAGGCTCTTATTTATGGAACAGCAATAATATGGATGTTCTATCTGCAACTTGTTCCTTTGATTAACTCACTTCATTCGGATCTACTCTCATGGGCTTGTTTCACTCCCAACTTCAATCAATGACCGTTTCTGTTTGTCAAACAGTCACATGATCCTGAGTTGTATTTTTAGCACCGGCAACATAATCATTTGTTGCATTGCCATGCAAATTCCTTTATCTGGTATAAACAAGTAAGAACAGCAGTTTCATATGGCATTATTATATGATATACCACGGCTTATGTTTTTCTAATGTCAGATTTTATATTTTCAACATTATACAGCCAAAAGTGCCTTCATTATTTACTTACATTGCATCAGTATGACTTAAATGACGTCATAGCTTTAGTATTGTATGCTTGTTACCATTTCTAAGCACATCCCATTTTTTTTCCCCTTGTAGTCAAATGATGAACTACGTGTCTTTGTAACAGAGAAGAAATAAAGCGGGACAATTACTGTGACAAGCCCCCTTCATTAAAAGAATGGAGACGTGTTATTCCCAAGACTTTCAGACTGAGCTCACTTCATAATGATCCAGTTCTTCTGTGTGAATGCGGATCTCTCTTCTCTCCTGTAGCTAAAACGACAGAGCCACAAATCTCACGAGGACTGGTAAGCTGCTGCATTGACAGTGATTGTCAGTTACAGTTAATGTGATGGATGGTTGTAGCCTTAAGAGCAGCATGATGGGCTTGAAGTAATGGCTAGCTTTTTGTTAAAGACACATTTTCTATCATGGTTTTTACTTAAACTGGACTATTTTGCATAGCCTAAAATCTGAAGTCACATATTGAAAATGGCGCTGCTGTTATGAATTAAAAATGAAATTAGTCCACTCATGACATTAAAGACTGATGTACCAGCAGTGGATTTGGATTACACTTTTCAAAAGTCTTACTAGACATCAAGGTTCTGCTCTCCAGCAGTCTATTGATACAAACTGACAATAGTCCTGCATTGATCATTTATCCAGCCAGACAAGCACGGGGCCTTTCTCAGCGGAGGTCAAACTTTTTGCTTCATTAGTCATTTTTTGTTTTCATTAATTCACACTCAAACCACATCTCTCGTTGAGAAAAACAGTCAGTTGTTTCACATCAACACCAAGAAAATGCTGAAAATACTTTATTCCTGACACAGTCGATTTAACACTCGAAGGATTTAAAGAAAAATCAGCAGAAGAGCTGCGTAGGTTTATGACTACTGATATATAGTTATTGTTTTGTATTGGACACATTTTAATTTTGACCTCATGAAGATGCTCTGAACAATTTAGATGTCAAAAAAGTGCAGAATGTCTGTACAAAATGACATGACAATCCATCCAATAGACAGTACAATGTTTTCATCCAACAGCAAAAGGTATTTTGTTTAAGTTATACAGGTTAATTTAAGTATTAATATTCATGGTATCATATATATGGCAGAGTAGCTGGACAAGGAAATATGAAGTGATTATGAATATAATTAAGGTATTTGGATGGATCACATGTAGCGGCAGAGCACTCATATGAATATGAAATCAAACAGCGCTTGATATACTGTAAGTACACGAAACCTTAAGGACAGATTGAGCCTCCAGTTCCTGTGCATGCTGCATAAACCAACTAAATAAAAGAACTGTGAATTCTATCACAGAGTAAGTTTGTGATTTGTCGTGTCTGGAGTGCAGCTGAGATCATTTTCACCAGGAGATAAGATACTTCTATTAGCCAACTCCTGCTCCACATTACTGTCAAAGTGGCAAGAATCATTTGTGGTCACACTGCAAGTTAGAAATATTGATTTTCAAAGAGTGCTCTGACTAGGATGAAGCGTTGCAAGTACGCCGCCTTAACTCATGCAAACAAACCTCTTCTTTTGTTGTTTTTTTGGACACCATTTTTTTATTTGACCTTCATCTACCAAGGTTTCCTATGAGATTGAAATCAGTTTTTTTAAGACTGCAACACAATTACATTACGTAACACAAGCAAAAGGGACACTGACAAAAGGCATAAAAGCTGAACATTAAAATACAATTTCCTGGAAAAGTATACATTTAAAAATGTGTATTAGCGCATTTGAGCCTTTTATATTTGCACATGTGCACACTTGTGTGTATTGTAGGATGTGTCACTGCTGTGCATGTGAGAGTCTTCATGTATCTGGAAAGAAAACTTAAGGCAGAAAAAGACTAGGACAGGGTGACCTGCACAGTTATTGTGGTGATGAAAAATGATTTCATTTTTGGATGCCTTGAAAATGGTGATTTTTCAATATTAGGTTCCATTAGTATTAGTTTAAGACTTCATCAAGGAAATTATCTGGCATCATTTTCTTCCACCACATGTGAAAAGTGGTGGTGTGGTGGTTACACAGCAGTCCCATTAGCGGTTGTTACAGATTATAAGCTGTGGGAGAACCAAGAAATTCACATGGCTGTCAACACAATAATAGTGCTGAAGTGAATTAAGTTTATGTTTTGTATGAAAGTATGTTTTGGATGAAATCTGAATGAATAAATAAATAAATAGATTATTTTAAAGATTTGTTTGAATGAAAATCTATTAATTACCATGTATTAATATGATACATCAATTAAATGCAATATAGAGAGATTTTCATTTGTATACCACTAATATGGGCATGTGATGTATGCACATAAATATAGAAATGTACTTTTCCCTAAGTGTACGTGGACTTACAGTTACATTGAAGAGCCTTCACATGGGATTGGCTCAGCAAAGAGGAACTAGTGCCAATGGCTGATTCCAAAGGACATTTGCTCATTTGCTTAATTTCTGCAACTCAAGACGGTTGTGTGTTTAGATAGTTGGTTGTGTGAGAGTTCAAAAAACAATGCATTAACAATTTAACTGATATATCTGAGTTTTCAGTAATATCTGACTTTCCCAGTCCTAGTTATGACTTTCACAAGTCAGAAAGTCATAATTATGATAACTCTGACATTATATGTATGCAGCATCAGCAAAAAGACTAATAGCAGGGGGAAACAGTTAGCCTAGCTATAAGTCCAATAATACACCTACCGACAGTTATACGACTGACTAATTAACATGTGGTATATTGTTTATCATGCAGGCAAACAGACATTTAGAAAGGGAGTTATGTATCTTGTTCTTAACCAACAACTGTTCAATCGACCACCAGCACTTCTGTGCAGCTTCTCCACTGGTTGCCTGGCAACCTCATTGTAATGGCAAGACTCTGGAAAGTCACGTCGCCTGGTTGTTGTTCACCAAGGAATGATTACCTCATATAAGCGCCCCCCCCCAAAAAAAACTAAAAACAAACCTCAAACATTATAACGATAAAACCGATTCCTTTAACTGAGGGCTAGATCAGTTTTCCTGCAGCACTTGAAGCACTGAGATTCCAGGTGTGATGCGCGTGCAACCAAGCGTGACAAAGGCAATAATACAGCAGCTTTGACTTTAGCCATGATCAGTCATTGCAACAGATGAAATGAGGAGAGGTGATGCAGACTTTTTGAATGTTTAGTAGCTTCTTCTTAATCAAAAATAAGGCATTTATGTAATTGTGTCCTATAGAGCTTCTAATATTCAACATGTCCTGAAAGAAAGCACCTAATGCCTGACATTACTTCTCTTCCCCCTCCTACTGTCTCAGCAACCTAAGCTAAGCCCAGTAAATCTACAATGATGCCCTTAGGAACAAAGGCACAGAGCAACAAGCCCAAAATGCCAGAGAGTTGTTTTTCAGGCAACATGTTTTCTTTTTGCCCGGAGCTTTCCTCTTTTATTTCAAAGGACCACGGCAAAATATGTTCCTAAATTTGACAGCTGGCTTAAGGAAATGGATGATAGAGCAATTCTGAAACCAAGTCAGAACAATACAATTGGCAACAAAGAGACTGCTCATCCTGCATAGCGAGTCTCGTCACAAAGGAGAAGTTTTCAAAATGGCTCTTGCCGAGGCTCTCCTGCACCTGAAAAAAAAATAAAAGGAGAGGAGAAGGCGGTGGTAAAAGACTATTTTCATCAAATAAAGCCCATACAGCAAATGATGAAGCCACCATATGGTGAGGGAGTGCAGGACAGCGACAGATATAGAGAGTTAATGGGACTCAGGTGCTGCTCGTTGCCTCATCAGGCCGCCCCTAACCTCTCTCCGCCTCCTGACCAACATCCTGGCTCGGCCCTGCTTGCTGCACTCATCCATCTTTTAGTGGACTTTTTTTTCTTTTCTCGTTTTTATACCTTTCGCACTGATGTGTTTGAATATTGTGCCTTCAATTTGTTTCAAAGCTGTAAGATATAGCAGGAAAAGAATCTGAAGCCGTTTTCTTTTGTTGTTTTGCACAGAGCTGGTTTAGAGACCACAAGATTAACTTTAATTTATATATATAATATATATAATTTATATTTAATAAAGTTTTTCATAAACAGATTGTTCTCTTCAAAGACTTAATGCAGGTTTCTGTGGTAATGAAAATGAGAAACATCCCAGAGTTACCATTGTGCACATACAGAATATTTTCTTAAATAACAGTTGACTATTTTTCCCAGAGACACTGGATTTATTTTCATTATACACTTTAGAGAAAATTACATGTGAAACTGTTAAAATGAGTCAAACGATGAGCTGGATCATAGCATTTTATCAGTGTATGAGTGATATTTGTTTGTTTGGATAGCTTATTGTATGTCAACAGTGATGCTGATAATCCATTTTGAAATGGAGAAGTCATCCAAGTTAACACAGGATCTTTGTATAATATAATATAAAATAATATTAAAGTATAATTCAATCCTCTCGCATGACAATCAGGACATGTTTTTCCTCAACATTCATCAACCTCCCGCTGCTCTCCAGTCTGAGAGAGACTGTTCGACTCCTTGCCAAAAGTGTTGTGTTCCTCTCCTGCTGGTAGAATGACAAGTCCCCCAATAGGTGAAGTTTTGCACCTTCCAGGAATGAGAGAAGTCAACCATAACAACCAGTAGAGAACTGTGGGAGCACGCAGACAGCTCGCCCCCTCTGTCTCCAATTCTGCTTGAGAAAAACAAAACCCAACACAGCGCCGGTTGTTGTACAACCGGCTCTCCATACAGTGCTGACATGAACCCAGAGGGCACCCGCTGTACAATCATGTCAACTTCTGCCTTCAGCATCTGTAGAAAGATTAATGAGCAAGCGCACTCTAAAAGACCAGAAGACTCCCCTGCTCCCTCTCTCACTTTAAGTAGTCCAGGAGGGGTTCTAGTCATTACCTGAGATGCTAAGTGGGTGAATTTTACTTCAGTGTCTTGGATTTGATCAACATTCCTAATGTATATAATTACAGCCTAGCAGACTTCCACATGATGCAGCCAGTGGCAAAGTGTAATTTTGCCTCAACAACTAAAACATTTTTCAACATTAAATGAGAAAATATTTTCTGGTAAAAGTAATTTATGTAATTCATACTAAATTGGTGTTGTTATTTTAAATCAGCCACTTTAACATTTGATTAGAATACAGTTCCTGTGAGCTCCTCTGTCCATAAAGAGTTATATGAAGTAAGATGTCATACAATTAGCCCTTGCACCATCTGTCTTCTGCCCAGTCTTCATTCCCAGTTGGATTTTCTCATTTTTCTATCCACCAGCAAGCAGATCAGCCTCACGATTCCCACGAGACGGCTCCCCATGACAAGTTAATTAAATGGAAAAGAAAACAAAAATTCAATTTAAACTTAGATTCCATATTTCTTCTCTTTGCACAAAGCACTTAGACCTAGGAATATTGCATGCAAGCAGTTCTACTGTTGCCTCCTCTGAAACAATAATTCACCATAAGGCTTTCTAAGTAATCCTTGCTTTGTTTACTTCGAACTAGCCCACTTCGATTGTTTCTTATATGGTAAAGTAAGAAAAGTCCCCTACATCTGGTAAACACAGTGGAGATGTAGAGATGCATAATACAATGAATTGGTTGCAGCCATGTCAACTCAAGTCAACTTTATTTGTATAGGCCACAATCACAAACAGTGTCTCAGCAGACCAACAACATTGGGGCGTCACATTAGCTTTGGGGTTTAAAGACGCTAACCCATATTGGCCCATATGCAACCTTTGTTGCACGACCTTCCTTTTCTCTCTCTCTTTCTCCCCTAAATTCCTGTCATGTCTCTACTGTCCACTATCAAAATGACGCCATTTGTAAAAAGTCACAACATCAGTGTTTTTTTCATGGCTAAAGTGAAACAGAGAGGAAGGGAGGTGGAAGGTGGAATTGTTCAGATTCTCTCACCAGATCCACCCATTTCTCAAAGTAAGTAACAGCAGCTTCCGTGTAGTATTTTCAGTCTAATTTAAACGGCTCCAATTGGGAGTCACTTCAGTTCTTTGCAGTGGCTCCACCGACATCATCAGGAGCCGGTTTGTGCTGAGATTATTAAAAATGTAGACCCTCATAGCAAGATAAAGGTGCATTATCCAAAATGGTTGTGCTGTTCACAAACTGAAAATTCATACCCACTCATTAGCTGATTCATAGGAAACATGATATTAAGATCTAACCATTACAGACGCTTGAAGTGTTTACAATGACTGATAAGTGGTCTTTCCGGTCTTCAAAGGATAGCTGGCGATGATAGTGAAGCATTATTATTCATGAGCTCCAGAGGGTTTAAAGCTCTACTTGTGTTTAAAGGGTTTTATAAAGAGAGTTGCCACTTTGGGGTCTAATGTTTAATCAGCTCAAACCTTCCCCAGCAAGTATTGCAATTACCAATAAAGAGAACTGACTAATTAGTTTATCAATGGATGAAAACGCTGTGTAGTAGAAGAGTGCTTGTGTGCAAATATAAATAAGACAATAGAAACTAGATGGTGCTGACAAAGGACATAGAAGGATACTCAGAACCAATTCTCTATAAAATCGTCATCTTCATTTCTGTACTTGCTAGTAAATGTCATGCTCAGCTGATATGGGGATGCAAAATGGTGCCACTGAGGGCAACCTGTTTTGTTCTCTGTTCTTTTTGTTTTTCCCTGTCTCTTTTACCCTCCCCCAACAACCATCCTTCTCCCTGTTTGCAATAATGTTCCTGACATTTTTCTGCAGGACTGCGGCAGCCTCGATAAAGCAAAGATCAAGAGGAGATAGCTTGATTATTCACCGACATGTGTCCTTTTGTACGATAGTCCCGGGGATGCAGAAACTAAACACTTAAAATATTTTTGTTCGTCATGGTGTAAGAGGCACTAAAGCACTGTCGCTCCGACATCATGTTTGAACAGGCATGAATATTTTAATTGCATGCTTCATTTTAAACTCCCACATTTTCAGCTGTTTACAGGGAAATTCCCCAGTGTCATTATGTCAAATGGTTTGCCAAGACATCGACATCATAAACAGAAAGTGGTACCAAAAAAAGAGTTGTCATTGTCGTACTGTCCTAAGATTTCAGATTCATTTATTTGTGAAGATGGTATGAAATTATCATCATAATAGTAATTACATTGTGTCAGTGAATGCCTGCTTGGCTCAGCCTGCTAACATTCAGGGTCAGCCAAGGGAATGAATGGCACGATGGTTAGAAATGATATTACCATTTCTTTAATTTCCTGTCAATTTGAGACTTCCACTGTGTAGATATTAGAGAGGCTGTTTGTTTTTATTATTGAGACCGAGCTGAATTTAAAAAGGAAATATTCCTCCTTTTTACAAAACGTAAAAGATTTGTTGCATCTCACAAACGCCATTTGCTAGTTTGCATCTGAAAATGATGACATTTCCTAAACCACGCCAAAGTCCAGCAGCCATACAGGTTTTATAAAAGTATGCACGCAGTGGCTCAACTCAATTCTGATTTCCCACCATTCAAAAGGTTTTTCTAATTTTATGTCTTCTGCAGGCCTTTGACACCAGAGTAAATACTGTCACAGCACACAGGACGAGGCATCTAATAAGAACTCATTCAAGTGAACACAGTTTTATTCATAATAACCTGTAAAAATACAAAACGAAAACCTTCCTCCCGAAGTGTTTACACTCTGGGAAATTTCCAGATAATACTTGATTAAGGTGACAGTAAGTGATTATACTCATCTTCATCCTCATAATTTGATTATAAAATTACACATAAACTGATAGAAAACAAAAGGAACTTTGTGATATTTGAAGTGTTTTACCAGTTACATAATGAAATATGTTGATATATGCAATATATATTGGTAAATAAAAGTATATAAGCTGTTGTATGAGGGACATTAATGTGTCACCTTTGATATCCTGAATAGCATTTCACTATTACAAAATATTCAGCAAAAAACTAATCAACACAGTTAACTGTTATTTTGTGCAGCAGATTTGTTTTCAAAATTCTGATGATTATAGAGGCCATTACAGTGTCAAATCTAAATGTAAAATGTGTTTTTCTCTCTTAATTTACAAATATTTACATCTGAACCTGCAGCTGGCCAGAGGAGAATGAATTAACCTGTGAATGACTCATTCATCCTGAGCCCGAGCTGCAGCCACGGTGGAATTTACATAAACCCCACAGTCATTTTGGAATGATTTAAATCTAAATAGCAAAGGGCTAAATAATCAACAAGTAATGAGAAGTAAAATTGGTCATCTGTTCACATCTTTCACTATCAGCTTCATCAACAGGCTGGCTACTCCCATTCATTCCAAACAATCATCTTTCGAGGTCAGTCCCTCTTCTGTGCAGTTAATTTTACCATGAGACATGAATGTTTCAGTTCATACTGTATTACTCATTACTCCCGAGACAGAAAGGCTAAATAGCAGCCGCTTTAATTTATTTATATGAGCCATCTCTTCTAATTAGCTTCTAATTTTCATTTTTTTTTGCATGATCAGACTTTAAACATCAATTTAGGAATAATCTGATTTTAATAATTATAATTTATCAGTCATTTGTAGGAGTTTATTTTATAAGAAAAAACATTTCAGTTACGCTATCAGGAACATGTATTGAGCTGGAAAAGGTCAAATGTTTTGGGGTTTTTTACATGGGCAACTCTGAAATTTACCAAAACTACTCATTCACCTCCATAAAGTTCAATGTTAAATTTACTTTTTCTTCCCGAAATTAACTCCTTAAATACAGGAACAATACAGACTTCTAAAAGGTTATCTCCAATGTGCAGTATACATTATACGTAACATCCTCTAACTGTTGCACAGTGGAACAAACTACCCCAACATGGGGAGGGCCTGGAATTAAAAGTTTGTTTTTATTTGCAATTTGTATTGGTAATAATTACCGGTGGATAAAAATAATTAAAAAAAACTAGTTTGACAGACAATTCTTTGAATCAAAAACAATGTTTACTACTAGCTAGTCTCTTACTCCCATAAAATGTTGTTTACGTCTTTTATTGTGAAATACAGTTGTCCCTTCTCGGTGTATAGAGCCGAAAATATATTTTTCCCCAACCTTTTATGATCCTGCACCAAGTACACCTGGTAGTGAAAGTGTCACAGATTTATTTAAATATTATTAGCTTAAAACAGGTACAAAAAAGATCATTACTGATTACCACTAAGAATGCAGTTTTGGGTCTTATTTAGTTATTTGTACATGGGGGCACCATTCCCCATGTCTTTCTCATCATTTCTCTACTGTTGGCTAAAATTAAGTCATAAAATGCCCCAAAAACGTATCATTTGTGCATGCATAACAAATGATGTGTTATGGAGTTCCTCTTGAGATGGCATTTGCCCCAAATGTTTGTGCTACGCCCCTGGTGAATGAAGTATGACAAAGTTATATTAGCAAGAGGTTTTAAAGCAACTTTCAATATCTACACCAACCTCCTTGCATGCTCTTCAGAGTTTGGTGAATTCTGTTTTATAATTTCTTTTAATTAAAAGCAAAGAGTTGTTTCCTTTTATTTTTATGTAGCTCTGAGACAAACATCCTTTTATTTCATTAACCTGTGGTTCTAATCTCACATCGGGCCAGGATCAAATCAGTATGAAAAAGCACAGCAACAAACTAAATAACTAGTACTTTCCAAAGTGTTCAGCACGGCAATTTAAAGAAGAATCATAAAAGAAAATCTGTCTACCAGGCTAAAAACATTTTCCCAGGAAATGGACATCTCTCCACTGTCAGAGAGCAGAGCCCGACAACACTTGCAGCGTGCCAAGCTTCAGCATCATCCCACTCCCCATTAGTCATGCTGTATGTGACTCTTATGTATTAGGGTTTCCCTTCTTAAAGCTCTCAATGAGAGAATGATTACATATTTCTACATGGCTGGCAGTGCAAATTATTAGTATAAGCAGAACTGGTAAATTACTTTCTGTAACAAAGCAAATACCAAACCGGCTGTGTAGAACAAACACTGTGGGGCAAACAATGACTTGAGAGCACAGCATTGGGCTCTTCTGGAATATCCCACTGATGATTCTTTCATAGGTTTACATATTACTGATTCACTGCTGCTACTGTGTTAAGTTTGCAGGGACAAAAATCAGTATGTAATGTGTCTGTGCCTGCAGCTGTGAGCCTTACTGATGCCTCAACAGTGCCACCTTTTGATCAGAGTCAGAGTTAAGGTAAGCCTCATGTTCATGTCTCATCAAAAACACAGTGTGCATGTATGTGAATCTGCAGAAAACATCTAAATTGAACAAACTGTTCATTTTAGGATACATGATTAGAAAAATAAAAGGCAGCTATGAAGATTTTACTTGCTTTCTGTACATTCTAGCAAAGAAATATCTCTCGGCTGAATCCTTCCTGCTGGCATTTGGTTTTAAAGTCTGAACTCTACTGAACACACGAGAGAGTTTCTCCTGGAGTTTATGAGCGAAGATCCCATCCCAGTATTTACAAAGCAGTGAGCCCCCCGGCTGCAAAATCTTCTCAGCCAAGTCCAGCAAAGACACACACATTGTGATGAGCTTCTCGTGGTCCATCTCTCGGAAGCCGCTGGCGTTGGGCGCCATGTCGCTCAGGATGACATGAGCCTGGCCGCTGGGGAGCAGCTCCAGCAGCTTGGCGTGTGTGGCGGGGTCTGTGACATCATAACTGGTCAGGAAGTGGGCACCGTCCAGAGGCGGTATGTTCAGCAGATCAATGCCAACAACAGTACCAGATGGTAACTCTGGATCTAGGATCCGAGAAAACATTTAAACTGTAATTTACAAGGAGATATTTTTGAGGTTTGTGAAACTAATTCAGTCCATCCTGTAACTGAAAAGTCTAAACAAATACACTTTCCAAAATGAATGCATTAAACACTTCCTGTGCTAAACTGTATGAATGTCACTCACATCATTTTAATAGGTCTTGTTGGTTGAATTCAGGGTTGGTTGATAGTACCTCAAACCCACCTGGGGCACTGGAAATGGGCTGAATCTATTAGTGGCGGTTTGTTTCTCAACTTAAAGCCTTTTTATGGTGCGTTTAAATCTATTGATTCAATATGAAATTAATATAATAGATTTTTAGCCCAGAATTACACACATTTCTGCTTCAAATGTTCTTATGTGAACGTCCTATCTTATATGTAGTCACTAGTTTCTATGCATTCGTATAAAAATCAACATTGTAGAGACTTTAAAAGGTCCTTGATCAATATTTCATCACATTTAACATCCGTCTGCTTTTATTTTTTTCGGCAATGTAGTGCACACTTATACAATACAAAACAACAATATTAAAACTGTTTTTCTCCATATAATGTTGTTGTAATTACTTTACAGATGTCAAAGTCAAAAGCACTGAACGAATCGTGACATTTACTTGGCTAATTAAAAGTTCATGCTCAACAACTGCTCCAATAAACTTAGGTAGGGAGATTTGCCAAGTTTCACGGTACTTTATACCGAAGTTTAACTCTGCGGGTGGTCAAAATGGACAAAAACACCACAAAAGATACCAGAGTTGAATCATGACCTCTCTGACACAGCCTCAAAACAACCTGAATATCACAAGCTTCACAATACTGCACTGGGTTCGCATCATGCTGCCTGGTGTCTGTTATGTACAGCTACCTGTGTCACCTCTCTCACCTGTCCCGGCTGAGTTGACCCTCTGGACTGCCACCTGGCTCCAGGCTCCAGGTGCAGCTCCGCAGTCCACCACGCTATATCCAGGCTGTAAAAGGCCAAACTTGTCATCTATCTCCAGCAGCTTGAAGGCGCTTCTGCACCGGAAGTTTTGGACGTGAGAAGCTTTGACATACCGGTCTTTGAGCTGCCGCTGCAGCCAGCGCTGCCCGGCGGGAGTTTTGACCTTTAACGTCTTCAATAAACATGACGAGAAGTGTAGAGACCTCCTCTGGGAGGAGAGGCACCACATTGTTTTGACTTCTGGGTCATGTGTAGCGTATGGTGAACTGCGCTTGCGTGGAAATACAACTCTCGATTGGTCAACGACAAACACTGTGCGTAATACGTATATATGTCCACTGCAAAACAGTGGCAATAATAGTTCCTACCTGGGATATCCACGTTTCTCCGTTTCTTTCAGCTCAATATTACAAAAAGATCTTCTTTTTTTCCTTTATTTTTTTTACATGGAATGTTTTCCATTTAATCATCACACCCCAACCAAACTACTGTAATAAAATCATTTTCCATTAAGGGCCCTACACTTTGGAAAACCATAACCTTAAGAAAATGTATATTTTATGTTATTTGTGTACATTTTGTTATTCATTTAAATGCCTTTTAGGTTCTATATTATTATTATTTTATTATTATTAAATTAGTAGTAGTAGTAATAGTGGTGGTAGTCGTATTAAAATGGAAATGGTCAACAGTTAATATGAACTCATGTCAGTGACAATCACAACAAAACAAACATGCAATGCAATTCTTTGTACAGTATTTTCAATACAATTTGTCATACTGTATTGGCACTTTATATATTAAATTTTATGTTGATATAAATATACAATATGTATTGAATATTTAACTTATTTAAGTCACATTGTGGGTCTTCTTAAATTAACAGGTCAGGTGTAAATTTCAAAGCGTGGCTTGAATGGAGGACGTTGAGCCGCTGTAGTTTCTAGTCGAACATATTTGAAGGTAACACGCGTCAAGTTTTTAGCTGATCTTTCAATGAAAATGATGGGACTCATGAATCCAGACGGACGTCGATCAGACCAATCCTTACTCTTACACACCAGCGCGTCATGTGACGACGTCTGTAGCGCTGCACGCGGGAACAACTCCTTATATCCTCATTTTTTTGTATTTGCGCGCAGAATTACAGCAGGTAAGGATGTTGCACAGTTGATACAGTCGCTCATACAGTAACTTACAGCCTAGCAGCTAATGTTGCTTCAGGCAGTATTCGCGTTATGTAACGTTAGACTTCCTCTCAGACAGGTGAGATGTTGAGCCCCAAGCTGCTGACCCTGGTGCTGGTGGTGCAGCCGGGCAGAGTCCTGCTCGGCATGAAGAAGAGGGGATTTGGGGCTGGGAAGTGGAATGGGTTTGGGGGCAAAGTTCAACCTGGAGAAACCATTGAAGATGGTGCAAAGAGGTAAATTCATCTCGCCAGTTGAAAAGCAGTTTGTTAAAAATATTTTCGACAAAGCCTGAATGAAAACAAGCAATAAAACAAGTACAAAGTGTGAAAAATAAAAGTTTGAGAAGATTTAATTGTTTTCACAAACCATGTTTCAGCTCCACAATGTATATTGTCACATGCCATGCTAGATATAGTAACTCGTCCAACATTAATAATAACATACTCCAAGATGAGGAAATGTGTTTTTGCAGTTAAAATCAAAAAACTTGTGAATTTAGTGATGTAACAGTATAGGTAATGGCAGTGTAGTGTCCCAAGTGTTAAGGGGAGCATAGAAAAAAAAGATTTGCTAATTTAGGATGTGAGTTTGCGTAGTTAGTGAGCTTGACAAAACAAATGAAAGTTGAGTCTGGGGAATGTGCAATCGTCATCAGCAGGAAGTTTGTGGCAAAGCTAAAGGAAGGAAGCCCTGAAGGCAATCGGGCCCTGTCCCAAGCTGATAAAGAATATCGGAAGGCTAAACAAATCAGTAAAATCTCAAGACTGTTATCCTTTTTTTAACAAAAGCACTCAAGACAGCCAAACAAATGACAGTATTGCAAGAAGCAACTGACCAATCTTAGTCAGTAAAAACACTTTAAGAATATAGGCTGCAATATGTTTGGTGGTCAACTTTGAGGGAAGTAGCGTGGGGGGGTCAAACACCACTGAGCATTGAGTCTGCTGCAAATAATTGTTCTTGAATGCACCATTCTGGCAGATAAAAACAACAAAACAACAACAATCTGTCATTTTATTTTTGACCTTTTTATTTTACGACATTTTGACACAGACTTTTATAAGGAAAAAAAGCAATGTGGCAAAGTAATCTTGCGAACTCAAAGATCCACCTACTAGATTTACTACTAGACCGTCTTGATCAGTGAGTGTAGTTGAGTTCTGGATTCACTGTCTGGGAAAAACCCAGACATCACCACTTTACCATCTTTACTTGCTTTTAGTGTCTGTGTGACGTTTACTGTGAGTTTACTTTTAAAAATACACAGTATCAAATATTTATTTGATGTTTTTCATTTTTAGAGAACTGCAAGAAGAAAGTGGCCTAACGGTGGACGCTCTCGAGAAGGTCGGAAATATCAAATTTGAATTTGTTGGAGAAACGCAGCTACTCGACGTCCATATTTTCAGAGCGGACGCTTATAATGGAGAACCAACAGAATCAGATGGTATGATTTCCACTGCACCACACCGAGCTGTGAAGAAAGATAGTGGTAATGTGGATAACTCCAGCAGAATGTTTTATTTTACAGGGTTTTATGTTTATAAGAAATCACAATCACAGTGGAATAGCTGTGGAATTCCACACACTGAGATGAAGAGGAACTACTATTTTTATTGTACATAATTCCAAGCAATTGATGTGTACAAAAACCCTGTAATCCTGCAAAATGTTTTCCTTTTCACCTTGGGTTCCCCTTAGTCATGGCTTCCTTTAATGTTATCTCAATGGCAGTCCAGGTTTCATGGCAATTCAGGTTTTTCATTTGCATTGAAGTTTAGATAATGAGGCCTCCTGGGAATGAAAACAGTTTCTGATTGAAACACTTATCTGGGAACTTGTTAACTTTTTCACAGACATGACTGCGAGCAAGGAGAGCATAAGGGGTAGAATCCATAAGTCTGCTCCCAGTAGTAAAGGTTAAAAGACTGTAAATAGACAAAGGAAAGAAGAGGCCCTCCACAGAAGGAATGCTGAGACCTGCAGTGATCTGTATTTCCTGAGAATTTAGTCAAGGTTAACTGGGTCAGACTTAGAGACACACAGCCTAGCGCAGCTCATGGAGGAGCCAGACATTTGTGCTGGAGCAATGAGTCTGGAGGGCAAGAGAAGTCAAACAGCCAAAGGGTTGAAGAGAAAAAATGGAGGAAAAAGCCTGAATGAAATGTGCTAATGTTAGTGCTGCTAACACTTGTTTGACAAGATAAGAAGCTTAAAGTTTCAGAAGCTGTCTGTTTTTAAAATAATACTCACATGCCCATATGTGCTGTACAATACATTGAAAAAGTAACTGGTCATTATAATGATTCCTCTTCTCCACGCTGGCTATGTAGAAAATAACAAAACTCCAGTATAAGAGATGGGGGACAAAAGTCCAGTCCTCGTTCTGTGCAGTTTCTCTAAGTCCTTTGACATGAACATTCATTGACATGACATTCTGAACTTTGAAAGGCATTTTTTGCACATAATGAAGATGGTGGATTTCATTCTTTGCTTTGGTGTTGAGCTAAACAAGTATTTCCTCATAGCCAGTGAACATTGAGTCTTTAAATATTTATCTGGACAATGTGTTATTATTTTAAGATGATCCTTTAACAGAATCGGAAGTATGTTTCACTTCAATATTTTTGTCTCATAGAGAACAGATAAGATAAAGCAGGAAATTAGTTTAAATCATTTTTATCTGCATTATAATAATAGCTCTCTGTCAGCTACTTATCATTTTACCACTACGCACTGCACAGTGACATGTCAGAAGTGGCATATAAATAACAGATGAGTGATAAATTCAATAATTCTGGATCCCCCTGTAACATCTCAGGGTTAATGCTAAAAATGTGTTTCATTCTCAGGAGGTCTGCTTCTTATTTTCTTGTTTGTTTTCTAGAAATGAGGCCTCGGTGGTTTGAATGTGACCAAATTCCCTTCGGTAAAATGTGGGCTGATGACATCCTGTGGTTCCCCCTGCTGCTCCAGAAGAAGAAATTTGTTGGATACTTTAAGTTTCAGGGTCACGATGTGATCCTCAGCCACACACTGGAGGAAGTGGAGGAGCTGTGAGACAACCTGGGAGCGCCCGTGTTTCTGAGGACATTTATGACCAGGACAAAAATCTGCCTTCCAGATTTCATCTTTAAATGCTGAAGATATCCCACTGTTTAGTGTTTGCGGTTCGGGTTCATTTGTGGGGGTAAAGAGGCAGAGAGACTCTGTGGAGAACCAAATATTGTCAGCTGAATGTATTTTTTGTTTTCATAATTTACATCATTTTAAAAATAAAAAAGCAAACCCGCAATACATTGAAAGTTGTCATTTTATTTTTCAAGATAATGGATTTAACACAATTCAGCAAGGATTTCTTTAATACAATATTTAAAATATTTATATATAGTAATATTTTGAGTTTCATATTCTGTGCAAGTGAACTTGATCTCTGACAAATGTTTCATACTATACGTACACTATTAGTTTCTTCATAAGATAAAGTTTGATATATACATTCTGATTAGCATATCAGCATCTTTCATTGCAACACAGTCTCAAACACACACACACACACACACAGAGGTGTATTTGGCAAATTGTCCCTTTTGAGTTTTATATATAATGTTCTGATAGACTAAGTATAAAGACACAAATGTGCATCACTGTTTTCATGCCAAATATTTTTAAAGTACGAAAGTCAAATGCTGAATGGAAGGGAGAGTTCAACAGTATCTGGATCTTTTTTGCCCTGATTAACATTACAGAAATTTGAATCATGTTTGCAACTGAAAAATAGTCTTCATTATAAAGTGATATGGCCATAAAGGTGGTGTTGATTTATTGCACAGCTGTATATTTTTGTGAATTTATATCTTTGGTAGTAAATCAATAGATTATAGTGTTTTTGTTCCAGAGGTTGTTATTTTTATCAATAAATCTGAAATATCTGCCCTTTGTAGTATTGTACACTGAGTGTAGGCATCTCAAAATAGCTTATGCGATAAATCTGGGAGTCTTGCAAACAATTTAAGCAGAGGAAGCAAAGATGCTGCTCTACATAAAGGTAAGCACTATAACAGTAAGAGAAATAACACAGTTATCTATAAAAAAT
Source organism: Nannoperca obscura (assembly GCA_036024295.1). Taxonomy (NCBI): domain Eukaryota; kingdom Metazoa; phylum Chordata; class Actinopteri; order Centrarchiformes; family Percichthyidae; genus Nannoperca; species Nannoperca obscura. The sequence goes on from JAVQJL010034206.1 coordinate 23,449, forward strand.
GCAAAATATGCTGCTACACATCCTCAAACTAAAATCTGTATCAAAAATACATTGGTCTAAAGTTATTCAGTAAGTAAAAACCAAAAACCTTCATGACTGGAGATTTAAAATAATCCCATTCTTTAATAAAGTTAAACCTTCTGTTCCTCACAATTTATCTCAACTATCTTAGTGTATAAAACTTCTCACAAGGTTAAGTTATGGATGCATGAATATAATGTCATCCCTCACGTCTCATGCTGATTGGTCCCTTGTAAAATAACATTGACATGATTTTCCCAATGAGCCCACAGTCTTCTGGTTACATGGTTGATGATCAAACCCCATAGTAAGTCAAGAAGTTGAGAATCCATTTAAATTAAATATTCTCTTATTGAATGGAGTGTCTACTGTGTACGACATGACTCTAGAAGGAAAAAAAAGTTGTGCATTCTACATTTTTCCATAGCTCATAGAGCAAGTTATCTTCCACTTTGTGATCCTCATCAGCGGCAGTGTTTCTTTCCCTCCACCTCGTGTATTTAGGTATCAGGTGGGGGGTTTCAGTCCGTTATTATCACCAAAGAGGCATCCAAGCTTTGGCTGGAGTTCATTCCACACCTCTCCCATCTGGAAAGAAAGCAAAAAGTCATTTCTCCTTACCTACATTTCCATGAAGCTCGTAATACTAATTGAATGGAGTGCATTGGAATATTGCTCAGTGGTTTGCAGGTTATCATTTTCCACTATTTGAAAAAAAGGATCTCAGTAAAATGATTTTCAGGTACTTTGAGATTCACAGAAACCCTTTTAAAATGTTGCCATGTTGGAATTTAAGTGAAAAAGACTATTTGATTTTAAAGTAGGCTAAACATATACCGGAGATTCACTTGTTCATGTGAAATGTAAGACCGCTCAGATCCTAGATGAGGACATTATCCTTCCAGTCATACCATCCATCACTATTAGTTCTTTCGTTGGACTTTAAAAGCCAATTTAAAACTGATTTGACCCTCCTGGAGGGTCACTGTGTCCACGTAGAGAAGGATCTGTAGAAAAATGATTTCCACACAAGCAGCCTCACCTCTCTGTGTCCTTGGACCTGGGAGTTAACAAAAGCCCCCAGAATGTGCAATGTGATTGGAAGGTAGATGAAGATAAGCTGTGTCTCTTGATGAAGGCAGAACAGGGAGAAGTAGTTACGCAGCTCCATGGTCTGAATGGCGTTTTCTTGCTATTAACAGGAGAATAATAAACTTAGAAAAAAACAAATTGTGAAACTGTCACCACATCAAATGATGATAATAATCTGCGATGTTTTCTGTGGGGAAATTTTCCTCCAATTATACCAGAGATAAGATGAGGCAGATAAAGCTCTGCTCATATTACTACCAAAACAGGGAGATGCCCATAAATCGTTTCAATTGGCTCTAGATTTGATTCACACTACTGCTTAATCCTGTTCATCACCAACTCAGTAACTGTTACTGACACTGGTGTCTGTCACTGATGAAGAAGCCAGTCCAGACTGAACTGTCAGCAACTGTTGGATGGATGGCCATGAAAGGCCCCAGAGGACGATCCTTTCAGGATCCCCTGACTTTTCTTTTTTCTGTTTAATGTCTCAATAACTATTAAATGGATACACACATTAATATTCTCTCAAGAATAATTGCAATTACTTTTGTGACTCACAACAGTGGCCTTTTTATCTAATTCATGACCACATGTGTCAAATATAAACATATAAACCACAATGACTAAGAGGAGCTACAGTCACAAGATGAACACTAACATGGATACAACAGTTTGAGGTAAGTTGACAAATGCTGTTAATTGGTAACCTAATGTGACTCAGCTTTGCACCCATGTTTGAAACAGGGATTTGAGTCATTCAAAGTGAAAGATCATATTCATGAAGTTGTATTATTCTATCTGCCCCCCTTGATTGAATATTTCAATAGAATTAGATTGCAAGAAGAAAAATCACTGAGGCATTAGAAGCACTTGTGCTCGAAAATGTGAAATGGTCTAAATTCAACTGAAAGAGATTTTATGGTTATTCATTTAATTCCTCAAAACTGGAAAATATGAAATAGTGTGACAGTTTTTTGGTATAAACTGTATATAGAGAATCTCTCCAGATATCGCACTTCACTTTTACTTATACCCAATGGATGTCATTTAACCATTTCTTGTATGAGGGTATCGACTAGACTGCTGAATTTGAGTATTGGCCTGAGGGGGAGAGTATTATATAAACTCAAGCCAATTTAGCATTTTATTTATCAAGAACTACATGACTGAAAACAGTATGCTATAAATAAGGAAGCATCATGACAGCCACAGAGATTGACCACCTGAACAATTCGTGATTCCAGCTGCTCCACGGATGCCTGCTCTTTAGGCTGCACTGTGGCGCTCATCATCTGCCTCTTCATCACGCCATACTTGTGCAGAGCTCTCTGGTGCTCATGGAGCACCCCCTTCTCATGGCGCTCACAGAGATCCTAGAGAAAAGCACATGAAACTCTTCACATCTGCATCAAAATGGCATGGTAATATACAGAACAGTAATAAACAATAGCCAACAATGATGTGAGAATTATTTGCACAAATTATCAAATTACCATAAATATTACAGTTAATGGATTTAGTAGAGGCTATGGAAAATGTCACTTTATCTGCCCACCAGTCCCCTTGTTTAATCTCCGCAGCCCGCCCACTGCTAAGAACTACATTCCCAAGTGAGAAAGACTGGTTGGTTCTGGAAAAATAGGGTGCTTCATTGTTAAAATTACCATTACATAATATCCTGAATTGAGTTACAAACTGAACCAGGATGTACTGTAAGTATACAACTCCTCGTTGCATCTCTCTATCTGAAAACAGGAGGTTGTTTTTATGCAGTGCTTCACAAAGTGAGCCTACGGTGTAAAACAAGAAAACATCAAAACAAAAATCACTTGTCATGAAAGGTTGGGGACCCCTGGAGGTGGGCTCAGATTAAACGAGCACAGCAAAAGCCAAAAGTGAAATTGACTCACTCTGTACGATTGCAGCAAATCCAGGAAAAGATTCAGTTTTTCCACAACATCATCCTCTTCCCGTCTGCCCTGAGGACATTAGCAAAACAACATGTATTACCCAGTGCCAGTTTAGGACAGGCACAGCAGAGCAGGTGGTGGTGATGAAGGACTAAGGGCTGTACCTGCTGAGCCGCTTTGTCGGATAGCACAGCAAACTCCACAGACAGACTCTTCAGAGACTGACGCAGGGTCCCCCAGGTGCTTTGTGAAGAGGCCAAGAAGGGAAGAGACGAAGCATCTGAGCCCAGCGTACTGACAAAAACAGCGTTATACACAATGTATCATTGTAGTATCTGAGCTGCCAAACTCATTTCAAGCTAACAACCATGAAGAGACACAACAACACAGAGGATTTGGAATCTTATTACGATTTGTTTTCTCAGTCCAAAACCTCTGGATACTAGAGAAAGACTTTATATCCATAATAATGAAATACCTGAGCTCTCTGCCAAACATGAGGAGATCAGTTGCATTCTCCTTGGAGCGCTCCGCCATTTTCTCCGCTCTGTCCCGCAGCTTGTGGAAGCTGTTATGAATATTTCTAATCAGCTCTCTGCTAGTCAAGAACTGAGCCTGAATGTCAGCGGGGAGATATTCCTACAAAACAGATCCAATAAAGCTCTTTGAAATGTTAAATGCAATTGTTAACTCGTCATTTGTAATTGTTTGAGGAAAAGTATGTCAGGGCTTTTCCATTATACATATGTGACAAACCTTTGCAAGGGTTGCGATTCTGTTGGTCATGAACTCATCTCCCGTTTTCTTGTAAAGGTCACGCAGCTTAGTCTGAACATCCTATTGGGGAGAGGGGTGAGGCGTGGGTGAGTGGAAAAAAGACAGAGTAGCTGGAACAGGATGTGTTTCACTGTCAGTCATCATGATGATAATGCTTATTGTGCAACAGCCCAGGCCACAGAACGAGGCAGCAGGTTACAAAAACACTACATACGGAGCCACTGAAGGTGAGGAAGGTTTTGACCAGCTCGTCCTCTGAGAAGAAGGGATGCCGTGCCACTAAGTTAATGAATCTGCCAAGAGCACGTCTCCTCCCCTCAATGAACTCCCGCTCAGAGACAGAGGTCAGGACTGTGGACAGACACCAGAAAAAACAAAAAGAATTTTAGTAGGGAAAAAGCGCACGAGAACACATGAAGCAACTATAAGAGGGGCGGACAGTTAGCATAAACTAATGTGAAATCCAGGTCTAAGGTCAATTTATATAATGTAGTATTTTTGAAACAAATACCATTAAAGAAGAACTCCACCAATTTTACACATCAAAGTCTGTTTACAGGTGTTCCGGTTCACTACTGCATACGTGAAAAGAAGTTGTATAAAGCCTTTTACGACTCCAGAGGGAGCTGCACAAAGTCTGAGAAATGCCTCAAGCGATGTCACTTGAGTAAGCGCTGAAGACTACAATTTTAAAAATGGAAATATTGTGGGGGTGTTGACTTCTCGTCATCTATGCCTGAGGCTAGTGACTCGTGACACACACACTTATGATATTGTCTGTACTTGATGAAGATATTTAATTGAGACATTATCTAATCAAGTGTTTTGCAAGGATTCCTCAGTGTGTGTGTGTGTGTGTGTGTGTGTGTTGACATGATTATCATTCCAAAGCCACAATAAGTCTTGTGACCTGAAAAGGGCTTAGTTTACGCATCACTAGTTTCCTTGTTTCTTCCAGGCAATAACACTGATGACTGGCAATGACTGTGTTTGAAACAATAGAACCTGCAGGAATAACATTTATTCTTTATCAAACTAAAAACGCTCAGCTAGGACCCCCTGGATATTTACAGCTGACCTTTCAAAGAAGCATATAAAACCAAATAATCCCAACAATGAAAACATTAATGGGTTCAGAAAAACTGACTCTTACATGGAGGAAATGCAGAAACAAAGAAATACAATGGTGTCAGAGTTCAGACAGGGTAACATACCTCCCTTTAACATTCTTTTTGGTGGCAGCGCCGGCACAACTCTGTAAGCAAATCTCTGAAGCAAAACCTCATGGAAGACATCAAAATCACTATAGCGTCGGTAAACTGATATCTTATAACGCTGAAAAACAAAAAGCAAATAAAGAAAAGAATCAGAAAATGGACAAGCTCGTGCAACACTACGTTTTCTGTTGGAGATTTAATTACATGGCTGATAATGGAACTACTTTTCTTCATGTAGACAGCAAATGTTTACTCAAGAAAACTATTGACAGTATTGTAACAGGAGCCCAAGAATAAATTATGTAATGTCTCTCTAAATACACATTTTTTGATATTTCTGCAGCCATGTTGTTACTTCAACCAAATTAAATGCACACAGAATTGAGAAATGAGACGTTAAGTGAGAAGAAAAGAAAAGATTAAATCACCGAAGGCATCAAAGTAAAGCATAAGACAAACGTAAAGAATACTGCGCCACAGGTTCAGCTTTTCTTATTGCTGAGGATATTCTAACAATCATTTATATGCAGGAGGATTTATGGGATTCCTTGCCTGGCTGGTGACCTGGTACTCCACATGTTTGAGGAACAAGCCCTTCTTCTCAGGTATGAGCTCCACCTGGACGGTGTCTCTGGCCAGCAGTTTCTCCAGCGTCTGGGACACCGTCAGTACGTCCTCCTGAGCTGGCTGCATCCTCAATGTGCTCAAGTCCCTCGGGTCCCCGAGCTGAGGTTTTGGTAACTCTGTCAAGCACACAACCAGCGCCAACTTCTAATATTTGTTTTTTATGATTAAATTGATATATCTAGAATGGAATGAATTTCCTAACTTTAAGGAATGCTGGTGTTAAAACCACTTTTCTTTTTTGAACAGATTACTTCGTGTCTCGCTCTGTTTGTCTCACGCTAGCACAACATTGTGTATGGTGTCCATGTGAACTGTTATTCATGCCTTCCTGTACATTCCAAAAAGATCATGAATTGAATGTAGTGTCCTGCAACAAATACAGAAAACTTCATATTGCACAGATGGGGAAGTGGCACGCAGCTAGCTGCCACACTGGCCACACCTGAAATAACAGCGAGCGCCTTAAATAATCACAGAAGGTTGGGAATGGATCTAACTCAAGCCAGCATAATGGCTACCTCTATGAAAACCCCAAAACTCCCCCCTATCATCTTTCCACTGTGGGACAAGTGAAAGAATGCAACACTTAAAGATAGCTAAGGCTTCTCTACCAAAATAAAATAAAACAAATGAAGCTGAATTCATTCTTTTCCTGTGAAAGAAACAAAAAATATGGTATGTATATTTCTGTAGAAATTAAACAATAAATTCTTTACAACTATATTATGCAGTATATCTAATTGAAAACTATAGGTGGGTGAACCCCAATGGTAAACTGTCACAGAAAACTTCCATTAGGATTGAAGCCTTGAGTCTCTGTGAGCCAATAAAAGAGTGGCATTTGCCCTGTGCAGATGAAATGTCTTAAAAGTATAGAGATGGGTGAGGTTGCCCTTGGACACACAGGGGAATTATCAAGCTACTCATTAAGCACAACCTTTACTGCTCTGCTGTCACTGTAACGCCGTCACTTACCTTGTATGCAGTTTTCCAAGAGTTTGGGGCTTGGTTGCTTTCCTTGCTGAGCAAGAGCAATCAGAGCCAGCGCTTTGTAGAGTGACAACTTGCTCAAGAATCCATCTGTGGAGTCAACGTGCTCAGCAATCTGAAGAAGGACAAAGACAATATAACCTGAAGGTCGCCATTTTTCAGTCCAAGATCTGAATTCAACTGTGGTTTGCATTCCTCTATGGAAAAAGTGCTCACTAGACACAAAAGCGATGATATGCTGAAAGGTCAGGGAAAGGGAAACTCTACTGAACCATGAACTGGCTCTCAAATATTCAAATCTAGGCTACACAAAGCTTGACATTTTGAATTAAAGATATTAAATCTGTATCTACATTATTTATGTATTCAGAACACTTAATATCTTATCAGAACAAATCTTTGTACAAGAATGTCATATACTCAAGTAATTAGCTTTCTAATTTCTTCCTTTGACTAGAATAACACGTCTCTGCCTTTTTAATTTACCCATCAATAATTATGTCATATTCCAGCCCCGTGTCACCCTGAAACATTGAGCCTATGTGAGCCAAAACTTGAATGTAAAGAGTATATACATTATACCAAGCTTTATCAGGCAAATACCAGGTAAAAGACTAGAAGAAAGTGATACTTGTTTGAAAATGTTATTTACTGTTGTTTATGGTGGGTGCTGCCTCTGTATCATGGCAAACTATCACAGCTTTTTATAAACTGTTGCCTGCTGCGGCATCTGGATGATTTGTCCCCCACCGTAAAGTGTGAGCCCCTCACCTGGCCTAAAACCGCCTTGGAGAGATCGGTCCTTTGAAGCAATCGCTGAAAAACTTCAACCTGCACTCTTTCATCTGTCCTACTGCAGATCGCCTCATATACTTCCCTGTAATAGGCAGGAACTGAGCCTAAAAGAGGAACAACACCTAGATAGTGTCACAACCACCAAAGTATAAGAAATATTTGAATAGCAGCACACCCCCTAATAAAAACTCACTTTCATGTAGGATCTTACTTTACATCAGTGGTACTCAATGCTGAGGTTATGGTGATCTTATCACCATTTCATTTCACAACATGATTTTATATTATCCCAACACAGATTATACAGTTTTTGCTCTGGTCATATAAAGATATCCAAAATGTAATATTTTCAGAGACATTGAGAACCTCTGTACATTATAAATCTTATCAGAGCTTTACAGTAGTGAATGGAAGATAAGATAATACTGATAATAATATATGATAGCTAATGTACTCCCATCAGCACTGCAATGCACAACTGACTATTTTTCACGTGGCAGGGGAAAAGCATCAAACGTTCAGGACCTTTAGCACCTCTGGCATCATCTTTAACATTTATCATTGCATACCAAGAAAACATTAGCAGCTGAATCCAAACCAGATCAACCACTCGTGGAGGGTTTTAAAGGTGGTGCAACTTCATTCCGAGGTCTTCACATACCCAAAAGTTCTCATTGGTTAGTTCACATCGCTACTTCAAAACGCAGAAATACCCCCATTTTCAAGCATCTAATACTATATTTACTGGCTGCATCGCCAAACAAAACAGCCGCGTAATTATGGGATGATAAGGCAACATTGTGTTAAGAAAAGTAGAAGTTTTCGTAATGTACCTTCATTGATCTCTCCTGCCATGGTTCAGACTGTCATGTGAGCACAAGAGCACCTCCGTGTGATTTCCTGCAGATAAGAAAAAAAGAACAAGTCATTTATTTCTTAAAGTTGCAGTGAGCGCTGGTTAAAGTCCAAGTCTTTAGTAGAGTAGTAAGCCATAAACTGACACATACATGCACTGATGAGCTAATGAGTGTGCAATATCCGGCGGTAATCTAAGCTTTTGAGTTTTGATGGTGTGAAGAGGCGCTGGTGCTTGTATTTATATCCCAGCAGTTCCTGTCTAACTCTCTCACAATCCGCGGCTCCGCTAATGCAGCCTAAACTTCAACAAATAAGCGGAGGGAAATATTGTCTCATTTAGACGTGTTTTCTTCCTGGTTTCACATGTGCAAATTATTTGGGTTTGATTTTCTGTTCCTCATTCTTCAAACTCGAACTTATACCGCCGCTTTTATGTACTACTTTCAGCTTCGGAGTTTTTAAAATCTTGCCCAATATTTAAATGACATGATGCAGATTTTAAAACAAGTGGCATAGCTACACACTATGTGGCTAAGTGGCTTTTAAATGTATCTGGTAAGGTCAATTTGACTATTTTTGTTGTGCTTTTAGCCCAAGTCATATTTTAGAAAGCACTGCTTTCTTAGTTGAATTCAATCTTGCAGTCGACAAGTAGTTATGATATTTTCCGACAGTACATGAAGCTCTCATGAGTTTAACACTGTGGCCTCTGGGCGGCGCTACTGGGTAATTTTTAAGCCGGTGAGGTGGGCTGTGTGCTTGCCGGGCAGGATAATCTGCCAGCTGGGTGAATGTCGTGAACAGTCGCCGTGTTGGCCCCAGTCTCCCTGCACTCCATTCATAAACTGGATGGAGGATTTACTCGGAGGTGCTTGTTTGAGCTGTTGCGGCGGAATAGGACTGCAGGAGAGGAACTGAGGAATCACCAGCCAGACAAACAGGGATGTAACTAACCGCAGAGCAGGATGTCAAGTGGAACAAAAGAGACTTCTTGTTGTTTTTTGCCTCCGTGCGCGAGTCTCAGCGGACTGAACTAACCAGCAGCTACACCGGCTAACGCTAGCAGAGTTAACGCTAGCTACATTACGGGTAAACCTTTCAATTTTTTAAACACGTTCACCGTTAGTAACACAACATTGACCCAAATTGACAGGTTAACAAGCTAACTAGTTCGGCTAAGCTTCCGGTCGTTGGGGGTTATAGCTACTAGTTAATGTTAGCAAGCTACTAGCAACATCAATGTTTATCAAGTTAGCGAGCTGTTGTTCTGGTCATGCTTGTTATTACAAATACAATATAGTATCAGGAGCCTTTTAAATTGTGTATTGACTACCATTTAGGTGAATAATGAAACATTTTTCACAGGCAAAGTCAAAATAACACTTTACTAGTAGTGTGTCTAACGCGAGCTAGCTTGCTAACTTCGTTTCTCATGCTCGGTGAGAGGAACTGCATCAGCATTTCACCCCGGCAACAGACAGACTTTCTGAAGTGGAGTCTCCTCTTGTGTTTACAGTTTCAAGCATCCTTGCTTGCTCGTTTGGTGAGTGGATCTCATTGACATTTACTCGCCATGGCGACGGTGGTTAGCTACTCTCCACCATGGTGGGTGAATCTCCTACACAGACTTCCCCATTTCAACTTAAAGTTCGAGCAAACAAGCGGTGATTTCCAACCAGACGACTGGACGTATCAACAGGTAAATATTCCTCACCGTCGCCTTTGCCTCGCATCAAATGTGATTCCCAGGTATCCTATAGATTTCTACAGGATTATTTACAACCGATGCTTGACTCATTGTTAGCTTGAGTTCAGTGTCCACCTTCAGGAGCGGAAGAAATATGTTTGTGTTCGATACTTTCGCCGAGTCTGCAGTCTTAAATTTGAGATAACAAATATTAGTTTTTCACATTGACCGACAGACGACCTGTTTGCACCTGTTTCTTTCTCTTCACCCTTTGATCCATGTCACCATCTGTGTGTAGCTGTTCTATCCATGTCTGACCTTTTCCAGACACCAGCCAGCTGGCATTCTATAGCTTGATCCAAGCCAATTAACTTGACCTGTGTGGCCATATTCCTTATATAATGATAACCTGTATTTCTTATACCATGTGGCCTCCAAAATACCATTGGGGGAAAAAATAAAACCTCTATTCTAGATGTTAGATCAAAGAGGTTAAATTTACAGCAAGGGACAGCCTGAAGTTGAGAGCAGCATGGTATTTATTCACATGGTCAATATTGAAGAGAATCTCTAAATGTAGGTCCAGAGATACTTTGTTTTCTTATTGCAGTGGTAGTTTTGGCAGATGTGTAGCACTTACTATGCTCTCATTTATGTTGATGCCATTAGTTTGTTTGTGTTTTGCCTCTCAGAACAGTTATTGACACAGACAGCCATTAGATTTCACTCATCCAGGGAAATGGTGCTGCATATATTGTGGAAACGGCTCAATAATTGTATTCTGTTGTTTGGTAAGATGGGAGGTTTTTTGTTTATTTTATCATGGGCATTATAAAGAGTCAGCCTTTGATCATAAACTGATTGAATTGTCTTTAATTCATTTGTTAATGGGCCGTTTATGCTGTTCCTTTTTGAAAATGCATCAATACCACGTCTTCTGTGGTACTCTGTACCTTTTAAATGGTTCAGAGAGAAACGCAAGGGCAGAGGAACTCCCAAGAAATGGAGAATTATTTTCAACAAAAGCGACCAATTGGCAGACATGGGTGGGGGTCATAAGATAATGGTGCTTCCTTTTCATGGCGGAGTATGATTCAGAAAATCCAGAAGTGAATCATGGTTCCTCAGAAACAGGAAGACATGTTCCAGACAGTCGCCAACAGCGGTGATGTGCTACAGCTTGTGCATGCATTCATGTTTGAAAATGAAAGTAATAAGGTGTAAAACTAAACACACCCTTGTTTTGCTTTGACTAACTTGTGTGGGTGTAAGATATTTGCTGTCATATTTCTTCAGTTGGTGCATGAGTTGGTGGGAAGGATGCGCTCTAGTTCAGACAAAATGAGCGTTTTAAGGGAATATTGTTTACCTGAGGTGGCACTGGAGTCCATTTGCTGACAAAGGTCATCATTGTACCGCCTCACAGTTGTTATGTTCCAGCTCTCTAAGGCATGATTGGGAGCCTTTTCCTGCTAGGATACAGGAAGGGTTTATTGGTTGGATAATGGTTGCAGCTGTACACATTGCCCAGCAAGAAGTTCAATGTAAACAACATCACTGTTCTAAGCATATGCAGTGGAAACAGAATGGTTGGATTAATGCACATTTGATTTAATGCGTAACTAATAAAACGGTTTGAGAAAATTATCTCACCTCCTTCATACATTTATCACAAAAAGTGCAATACATAAAAAAGGTCTACGTCATTGGGCTAGCTTACAAAATTGTAATTATTAACCCACTGTGATGACAGGCTGCTTATTATTGTCAAGGCGATGCTCTCACTCAGGCTTCAGGGGAAGTCTTGACTTGTCCAGATGGCTGAGCTGTCAGTGGTGCTCACTATAGGACTAAATGACGATGATGCAACCTTGGTGCCTTTTGAATTCGTCACTATTACCTCCTGAGTTGCTAATGCAGCCAGTAAGTCCTGTTTGTTTGAGCTGTACAGAGAAACATACAGGAAGCATTTAATGGTGTTTGTGTCGGATTACACAGTCAACACTGAACACGACTGAGACACAGGAATAGCCTCACTAAATATTGTGTTGTTTAGAAGACTCTTCTTCGGGCCAACACATTTTCCGAGATTGAGTTCACTCACTGCCGTGAACAGGTCATCAACCACAGCATCAGGGCGTGTATGTCAGAAAACTGAACAAATAGAACAAGTCTGTTTTTTGTAACAAAACAAAAGTGTCAGGATGGAAATCTGCCTCAGCCATGAATCCTCAGGAGTGTACACTGAACACAGGCCCTGTCTGACCTACATAGGAAGTGCTGCTGTTGGCTGAGAGGTTACACTGTGATGGTATATTGCTCTACTGCTAGCTTTGAAATTCAGTGTATAGCCTACATTGTATGTAGTTTTGTCTTGTTGAGGTTTTCAGGAAGTTCTCTCCATTTTTCTTTTTACTTAGACATTTTTAATGATATGTAATTTTAACAGTGTTTTTGTAGGGGTTTTTTTGTCTCTAAGAGCAGTAAACGATAAGCGCTGTATTTATTGTGCTTTTAACAAACAGGCTCTTCTGTACTTTATCCAAATCAAAAGCGCATTTATTTTTCGAATCACAGAGAAAGATTAGTCTTATCTTAGAGATGTTTTCTTCTGATTACAGTGCCTGCCCAGGTTCATTCAGGACAATTAAGACAATTGTGTGCTCTTGTGTTGCAAAGAGTATACTATATTTATGAAAGCTTCGGATGCCCACCAAACAACATAATAAAATATTCTGCAGTTACGCTCTTCAAACATACTGTGGTGTTACTCTGTGGGACACTTTAGAAGTCCATTATACCCACTGTTATTGATGTGAGAGTGGTATCGGCAATGAAGTTTCCATCCCTCTGTCCACTAGTCCATCCTGTTACTGGGGGGTGTGGCGCTCGCCTGTCTGGCCCTGGACCTCCTTTTCCTGCTCTTCTATTCAATTTGTCTGTGCTGCCGGCGGAACAAAAACGAGGAGCAGCCCAGCGCCGACTGCTGCTGTACAGCCTGGTGTGTCATCATTGCAACACTTGTCTGCAGGTGAGTGAAAACACAGCACCACAGTGGTGAAGTTTCAGTACATGTTTTCCAATCCCCCAAACACAGTTACATTGACCCTTTTTCATTAAGCACAGGGTCATGATTCATTTTTATCCTGAACAATTATTTAGAGAGAGGAGAGCTAGATGGAGCGATCTTGCTGCTACATATGAAGAAGAATGCAACTATATCTCAGGAGTTCAAGATCTTTAAGATATGCACTGTATACGTTTTGTGCAAATGGCATTCACCAGAAGTGGTGTTGATGCTTTCTGCTTTGTATTCACACACACACACCCAGAGACAAAGATACAGGAAGGGGCAGGACATATCTCAGCTAAATATGTAAATGATGAAAAGCTACAGATTCTGAGAGGCAAGAACTAGTCTGCTTCTCCTTTTTAATATAACCCCAGGAACATTACAATTTTGTAATCACAATAATGGACACAAAATAAAGAAATCTCCATGTTTGCAGAGGTTTGAAATCTCCTCAATATTTTCATATAAAAAATGCCAAGAAAAGAAGAACAAGGCGCACAGTTCACCACCCAGAATGATCCCAGGTCAAATTAAATAACATTCAATAAAACAACTTCTTAGCAGAAACCCAAAAGACTTTATGACTCTAAACTGAGCATCTAAGGAAAGACTTGCACCCAGACTGACAACCGGCAAATTGCATAAATAAACAAACAAGTGATCAGCTTCTTAGTTATTTTTATTTTGAAGTAGATGGTGTGAGAGCTGTAGTGTCCGGACATGTGTTCTATCCTTGAACACTGGATTTGTTTCCTGTTTTCCTCATTCTGTTGATGGGCCACTGGAGAGCCATCGCAGCTGATTCAGAGTAGCACAAAGAGCTTGGGGACCTGAGGAGTACCAGGACTGCATTACAATCACTGTATCAGTGTCTACACTTGCACCCACGCACAAGTGTGTTTTTGTTAAAGCCGGAAAAATGAGTTGGAGAGATCATACATTTTGGTGCTGTGTTTTGTTTTTGTTCCTTTGACAAAGCCTGGGCAATTTATTTCCTTTGCTTTCTCAGTTATTCCAAGTGTTGTTTTCTCCAATATTGAGAGAAAAGTAGTTTCCACAGGTTCACATCACAGGGAAGGTTTTGTTTTGGCCGTGACACTGCCCGTCTCACCTTTGTCACACTGCAGCGTGTGAGAGGAAGAGATTAGCAGCCCTCCCAGAAGCCTGAAAACCCACTGATTCACTGCGCGCTGTTTTGAACACCGTTAGTCTGACTATGCTTGGAGTGATTCACTTATCATCCTATTTGATCAAACCCACTCTGGCACAGAATGAGGGTTAGCAAAAAGACAAACTCCTGCAACACAGGAAGAGATATTGGTTGTCACTTCAAATTGCTTCTCAGAGCACAGAAAGTTTCACAGAAAGGGACTTTATTTCTGCCACTGAAATGTAGTGAACATACAAAGCAATATCACCGTGAATAGCTTCTACTATATGTCAACAGAGGAAATTGCAAATTTCACACGCATACATTTTCAGAATAGTTTAGAAGACTTTTTTGAAATAAATAGTTTCCCGTGCAGTTGCAAGATCTGTTTTTCTGCAACCCGAGGCCTGTCTCTGCAAATGAGAGCTGGTCTCCTGCCTCAGTGCAGCCTTTGTCAGCCCTAGTGTGGGGTTTGGGGCATAGCTGGTCCATTCCTTTGTGTTTCCATGGTTCTGTATGGAGTCTTTCTGCCGGAGCCTGAAAGGAGCCCTGTTGACTGGGGCCTGAACCGACAGGGTTAATGTAGAGTTCACACGCCTCTCTCCCTGCCTCGCTGTCCCGCTCGCTCGCTCGCTCTCCTCTCTGTCTTTTTTAGCTAATCCCTCCTCCTCACCACCCTGTCTCCCCTCCCTTCCTTTTGTCTCCCCTCAGTGCTGGCATTGCTGTCGGTTTCTATGGGAACGGGGAGACTTGTGATGGAGTGAATCGGCTGACGTATTCCCTGCGCCATGCAAACCGCACAATCACTGGGGTGCAGAAGCTGGTAAGACTGCGAGCACAAATTACACCAACGTGTTTAATAATTCATCACCCTTCCGCCATGAGCGGTCCTGGTTTCCCCTCCGACTAGAGCTGTGTAGTGAATTCCCCTTTTTCTTCCCCCAACTCCATCATTGCCTTGTTTGTCCCCAGGTATATGACAGTACATCCTCAATGAACCAGACGGTAGAAGACAATCTGCAACAGCTTGAGGGCCAGTATGCGCAGCACGCGGACTACCTGTCCATCATCCAAAAGCTGCAGGGCCAGCTGGACGAGCTCGTCAGGCAGATGGTGGAGATTCCCTTCTGGGGCAACACCAACATCTCCTTGGAAGAACTGGCCGTCAAGATT
The DNA here is from genome assembly GCA_036024295.1 of Nannoperca obscura. Classification (NCBI taxonomy): domain Eukaryota; kingdom Metazoa; phylum Chordata; class Actinopteri; order Centrarchiformes; family Percichthyidae; genus Nannoperca; species Nannoperca obscura. The sequence goes on from JAVQJL010034206.1 coordinate 38,822, forward strand.
GAGCTGTATGACTGGTACAGGTGAGAGTGCCTTTCAACCAGCCACTTAGTTTGTTTTGTCTGCATTCTTTATTAAACTTTCAGTGCAGACACTCTTTCAGTAATTCATTGCCTTGTGAAGACTGTGCTGTTGCTCATCTGGATGTTACTTGGTCTTTTCCCTGGCGAGACAGCGATGGCTGAGGCCGCTCTGTTGGATATGTTTCCGCATTCAAATCTCAGAGTGAATCAAAATCTGAAGCAGATGCGAGCACGGCGAACGAGGAATGAGTTGTACTTATTCAGCCTATCATTAGGCAGCCAGCTTACCAAGAATCTCAAACCTGAACTGAGTTTCCCAGTTTGATTGAAACCTTTTGAAGAGTTGTGGTGATCCCTCTGGGCTGTATAGACGCTTGTGTTTTTCATGAAGTGTGACAGACGAACATGAATTTAAAGCAAAATGAATATAAGGTACATCTTGTAAATGCAAATTAAGGGCTTGTAATGTCACTTGTGTCATCCAACTTAATCTTAAATTGCCTCCAAATTGATAGTTTAAAAAAAAAAAATTTAAATTGTTCGTAGTGATGAACCTACAGAGAATTATTACCTGAATCTGTAACCCCTCTCAGATTTTAGGAGCTTTATAGTGAGTTTCAGCTTATTGTTTAGCTGTCCTGGTGCACTTTCACTGTTTTGTTACTGTACCGTCACCAAACTGCAAGCAGACACAGTTAGCAATAAGTTGGTGGACCAGAGCCAGATATTTCCCTCCCAAATGAATGATAATGTTGCTTCGTAGCTGGATGTGTAAATAAGCATCTGTTTGCTAACAACTTCACCACCTTAAAGCTGCTTTGAACACGTCTACGGTGTGTTCAAAGCACGTCTTTGCACCCTACAAGAATTGACCGAGAAATCTGTTGCAGGTTAAGTGGTAATTGTTCTATTAAATTTAAAAAAGAAACCAACCCTTTTGGCCTGTGTTTTGAACAAAGGAAATTAACATAGTCTTAATTGTTTATAGAATAAGAACTCTGCCTTTATGAGCAAAGTGTTAGAATTTCTGTGCTTGCTCTAAAGATGATACGCTGTGCTGCTCTTGGCCATTTGTCGGTGATGGCATTTGTCTTCACAGGTGGCTGGGCTACATAGGCCTGCTACTGTTCGACGTCCTCATCTGCCTACTGGTGCTATTTGGCCTCATTCGCAACTCCAAGGGAACGCTTGTAGGGTGAGTCTCATCACAAGATCACGGCCACGAGAGCACTTCAGGGAAGACCATCCTGCCCTGGGAATATCATTTCAACTGTTGTCACAGAATGATGGCAATTACTGTACATGAAGCCTTCATCTGATCAGGGACACCTTGTCGTTACAGTTTAGTCAGGATGATTTCATGCTCTATAAAATATCAGCCCAGTCACAACTCATTTAGCATAAGCATCACATCCTGATATCCTTAGTATTTGAGTGATTACTAATGGCACTTAAATCTACAGGTTTTCCCTCATGTTTCTGGTTAGTGTTTTATATAACATAGGGCAGCCATTTGCATTATTTATATATGTATGCACACAAAAAATAATCATTAATCAGTCTTTCCTTTATTACCAGATGAGGGCAACTTATTAGTTTGAATATATCTCCCTATACACTGTATGGATTGTTGTTGTACATATGTATAGTATTGCTCTAGCCCTACAATTTAGAGGTACTTGAACACCTCACCTGTGCTTCTTCTCCCCAGGGTGTGCTTGTTTGGTGTAGTGGCTCTGGTAATCAGCTGGGTCTCTCTGGGGATGGAGTTGGCCATCTCTGTGGTAAGTGTCTGCATCAGAGTATCATCCTGTTTTCCAGGTCAAGCTTGCACAGTTCATCACGTGTAACTGGATAACGCTGTTTTTGTGTGCACAGCCAATGACTGCAGGGTTATTATATTCCTCTTAGATACTGGAAACACCTATATGATGTAATGCAAGACAAAAGAGTAACTTTGCACATGTTTTTTGACAAAATACTCGCTGTAGTATCTACTCGCTGTATCTAGTGTTATGTTTGTGGACTTCTTTGTCAGTATGTGTCTTCTTCATTTTAAAGTCTTAATTTCCTTGTTTTTCCAGACCTCCAGTGACTTCTGTGTTGCTCCTGACACGTATGTCACCAAAGTGGTAAACCAATATGGAGTCATCAATCAAGGTATGAGAACCATGTTGACAACTCAGACAGCTGTTTAAAATGGTGAATATTAGTCATGTTAGCCTGAACTGTTGAATCTCCTTCCCCTTGTTGGTCTCAATGCGCTGATTATTGTGCAGCAGTGAGACGACATTGTTCTGAAGAGCGGGGCTTGGTCTTGTTCATGGCCCATAAAAAACCTCTAGAAATTACTGACACATCTGCACAGAGGACTCCCTGCCTACTTGATTGCTGAATACACAAACCAAGCATTTGGTTTGTCAAAGCAGAGCATCAGCTGTAAATGCTGTGACTTCATCTGAACAATGACCACCAACTATGCTGCAGCTATGAAGCTGTTTTGTGCCTCGGGGCTGATTCATGCAGTATGGGGGTTTTCTGTTTTATTTTTTCCCCAGTAACACATGTTAACTATTCAGCCACTGAAAAGTATTTTTTCTTTTATTTTGACAATTGAATTAAGTATCATTATTACGGTAATATTACAAGTTAATATAAAAAATGGCACACGAACACCAATATATTATTTTCCTTTACATACTTTCACATATAAATGTCGGCTTTGGAAAGGAAACTTTACCCTACACCTTTATACCCCTATCTTACACAGTTGTTCTCATGCTTGGGAAAACATAAAACAGCTTAATAACAAACTACTCCGAGAGAAACTTGACTGAAGCTCTATGGACTGGAAGCAGATTTGTTTTGACTCCCTTGCCTTGCCAACATGTTTAACCTGATAGGATCATGTGCTGCCAAATCTCTGTCCAATCAACAAGGTGTCTTGTTGTCGCAGCCCGAAGCCGTGGCTCACTGTAAAACGGAAGAATACTCCGGTGTTGTCCAAGTCATTTCAAATAAAGCTTTATTCTGAGGTTTCAACATGGGCAGAAGAAGTTCTGCTTTTTCTGCTCCATGGAGCAGTGGGGGATGTGATGAAGTGATTTCCTTTGTTTGATATTTATAAGCCATAAATTAGTCTTTTATTCTGTATGTCAGTTGACACTAAGTTGACACTTGACACTCTGAATGCCTGCCCAAATTCAGATTATATCCAGGTTGATTTTTATTAAGTGGCTTTTGCGTCACTCCCGACGTGACGCACAATAACAACGCCAGGTTCCGGAGTGACGGAAGTGCATCAGAGCGGCTGTACACATGGTGAGACGGGGGAGTTCTGCACCGCGACTTGACAGTGTTGTTGTTTGGAGGGCGAGATGATGGATCTCTATTTCTCATGCTCTGGTGTACGCAGTTACTGACGCCTACGTCCTGCAGATTGGTTGGTGATGTCTAGACGCACACATCCTTTCTGATCACTTGCAAATAACAGTGTGGACGATATGTCTTAACTGTCTGATTTGCCTGCTGTCCGAACAAGTCCTGTGTGACACAAGACCTGATCCTGCCCTGTGATGAGGCATCAGCAGTTCCATCCATACCTATAAGTCAGACTTCAAGAAATGTTCTCTTCCTAGTATTTGTGTGTGTGGGTGTATGTGTGAACGAAACTTGCTTGATGTGTACTTCTCTGTACCGGAAATCCTTGTGAGTTTGCTCAACTGTGAGGGGAAAGAGCTCCTGGCACAGCAGTGAGCGTGGCCGTCACTCGCACCTTGTGTCAGGTCGGTGGTGGCGTTCTCACAGCTTTTATTTGTGGACATTGCCGTAGCTTTTAAGTCACTCGGGATTTCTCATCGACTCCTACACACTGCTGTGAGTGAGAAGAAATATATGCCATGGGTTGTAATAGCTAGTGGAAGGGCAAAACCATAATTACAATCTGCTTTGGTTCACGGCGATCTGTGAACAGAATGCAAGTTTGGTCTTGTTGTAATTTAACAATAACTCCAGAGCTGATGTGACCGCCCTTTGTGCTGTTTTGTGGGAGGCTCTGTGCAGTAAGAAGGGTTATACCTAAGCCTCTCAGTAGCTGTTTGCTCTGTTGTTGCTGCGTCAAGGGAAAAAACCCATAATTCATACTATTACAGCACGTGTGAACTTTTATTCTTTTGGAACGTTTCACCTCAGAGCTCGGGATTAGCTCAGCGGATGCAGAGTTACAGCAGGAGTCGAGCTCCAGGAGAGCGGCAGGGAAAATAAAAGTTCTGCTTCGGTGTGTTACTTGGCTATTTGCCTCTTTCCCAGAACAAAAGAGCGGTGGTTGAAGCACAATGCAACATGAAATAAGAGATTCATCAAGAGACCACATTTTCTTTGTTGATATATGAATGAGCATTACTAAATTATAGGATGAAGTATTTGCCAAGGATTTTCTCGATTAAGCGATTCATTGTTTGGTCAATAAAATCTCGGACTTTCCTGAAATGTCCAACTCTTGTCAAAATCAATTCCCTAAAGCTCAACATTAGGTCTTCAAATGTTGTGTTTTGTCCAACTAACCAAAGTCCCAAACATATTATAGTTCGACCAATACTGAATTCCTTTAGGCCTAAAAAAGCCCTACATGTGAATTTATGTGGCTCTGCTAACACATCGTGTCCTTTTTATTCCCAGATATCCTGCAGTACTACCTTAGTTGCAGTTTGGAACAAACCAACCCCTTCCAGCAGGTTCGTTGAATTTACCATATTACTGCATTTGTTTCTGCATGTTTTGAGTTTTTAACATTAACGTTAAAACAAATCATTAACCCTTCAGATGAATATCCATAAGCTGTCTGACTGGCAGCTATCTAGATTGCCATTAATGTGTTGGTAATACTCAGCAGTCACATTATAATAGACATACACATTCTCTGCATGATGTGTGACCTTGTAATTGGGAAGAATTCAAAGGGGCACAGTGGGTCACTTTTGTTCCATGCAGTAGTACAATACTTCCCATTCTTCCTGCCGGAAAACTGATGCAGAGCAGCTTTTCCTGTCTGTCCACACTGATAGCATGCGCTAGCATCAGAGGATGTGTGTTAGAAGCTAGAGAAGTAGAATTTCACTTTTACTGTGAATCTATTGTTTGCTTTAATGGACTGCCCATTTTATCTCGCAAACCACATGAATAAATTAAAAGGTTTGAGTGCTGCTGAAGTCCAGGCATCTATTGTTAGTGCAGCTATGAAGAAAAGGAAACTATAATAAATTCAACAAAATAAAAAAAGTCTAATAAATATTAAAGCCTTATAGCTGTCAGCATGCTTCCACTAGACGTCCCACCGAGGGAGACTACTGAATGTACTTGGTACTGATTAAAAATAATGGGAATACTTTTGTGATGTGCTGGCTGCTACAGTATTCATACTTTTATTTCAGAAGCTTTCTGGGAGCCACAAGGCGTTAGTGGAGATGCAGGACGACGTGTCTGAACTGCTACGCTCGGCCACCAGAGAGTATAAACAAACTCAGGTATGCTTCCAGCCCCATCACTACCCTCTTAACTAGAAATGCCACATTACAGGGTCCACAAACACCCCTCTACCCCCCGGCCACAAGCTGTACTATTGTACTGTTTGTGATGACTGAATATCCCAGTAAATGGGACCAAACGACGTGAAGTGAAGTGCACCTGTCCACATAAAGATCTGCTGACGGCCCACCTGGGACCTGCATTATGTCCATTTAGCTGCATTAGGCTTTCACTGGCCCTTGTCAATACAACACTGTGGTATTGTCCAGTGCTGGTCCTTGCACTGTGTTGACAGAGGCACAAATGAGAGCTGACATTGGGAATACAGAGAGGCATATTTCACTTCACATGCCCACACAGAGAAATGTGCTGAGGTTGTTGAAATGTTACTATCAGGCAATCAGATCATATTCTCAGCTGGAGCTGTAATGAGAACTGGAGGAAGAAGGGAAATGGTCCATTAAAATGTATCATATGTTAAAATCTGCTTTTTCAGCTGGAACTGCTGTGTACTATTGTGTTTTAATAAAAGGCACATATCTGATAACTGCGATAATCAGTGAATTAATAACTTTTCACCAGCTTCCTTTTTGCAAATGTTCTGACTTGACTTGTTTGCAGCATTTACAGGCAGGAAACGTACACTTTAATTTTTGTAATGTGGACAATGAGAATTATCGTTATCGTTTTGTTTTGTTTGTTTGTCTTAGTTATAGTTGGTAGTGGCATCCAAGCATACCCAGGTGCCAAAGTTGGATTTAAAAGTTAAGCCTCTTTTCAACATTGCAAATTTTGTGTTTCCCCCTCCGCCCCCCATTCATTTCCAGGGGAGTTTGGAAGAGATCCAGGGGATATTGAACACCACAGAGATCAGTCTACATCAGCTCACTGCCCTGGTGGACTGTCGCAGCCTGCACATGGTGAGCACGGAGAAGACCTGCAAACCGAGACATTCTTACTGTGGAGTTGCGCCATGTCTGATGAAAAAGGGGCGATTGATTTGTCGTCATGTTTGTAGCGCAGCTTAGTTGTATAAAGCGACCTTTCTCTTTATGCTTGTGCAGCTGACTACACATGTCACCATTAATAAAATTTGCCTTCCTGTATGCAAGTTCTTGTCCAATTGATGCTGGCTATGTACCATTTATGAAGCTGGCTCAATGACAAGTACTTTGGAGGATTGTCCCTCAGTGGCTTCCAAATTCCAAGTGCACATGTGCAAGTGTAGCACTTTCTTTTTCATTTCGGCTACGCCTTTTCCTCTTAAACATCTACCCTGTTGCCACGTCCAAGCTTATTTTTTCATGAAAATGAGAGTATCGTCAGTAGAATACGTAATGTTTCTGCCGGGCAGTGCATACAGAATGAAGATTCTCAGTCATGATATTATAACTCATAGCGTAGTGCTTCATTTCAAACCTAGGTAAAATGCATTGCCTTCCCTCTAGTTCGTCAACCGTGAGCTCATTGGTTTGACCAAGTTTACATGAGAAATCACAGCGGATAAATTTTAGAATCCAAACACCGAAATATAAAAAGAGCAACTCTAGCCTTTTACTATCTCTGCATATTTGTTTTGCTCTTTCCTTATTAGGTTTTCTCGAATTGCTTTAGATGTTTAAATGTAGCCTCTTGTGTGGTCACACCTGCTGTAATAAAAGTGGTGTCCTTCCCTTTTTGCAGGACTATGTCCAGGCCATGACGGGACTATGTTATGACGGACTGGAAGGCCTCATCTACCTCGTGTTCTTCTCCTTCGTCACCGCTCTCATGTTCAGCTCAATCGTTTGCAGTGTGCCTCACACCTGGCAGGCCAAGAGGTAACGTGTCCACTGGCCACCTATACACCCGTCAACTCACAACCACGCAGGAACTACTGCAGAAGCTTTAAAGCCGAGTTTGCGTGCAGGATTGTGTTTACAGTGAGAAATAATTTAAGAGTGTAAGCCTATCAATTAGTTATGGTTTTTATAGTAACACCCTCTTCAGTACTTGTTTGTACGACGTATGGGAATGAAGCAGACAAAGTAACTAAGTAAATCTACACAGATAGGAGAACAATTATTTTGTATGTAAGACTTGTTTGTTTGCAGTTCAAAGACAGTTTTTATCACTGGGACTGGACCAGAAGGCACCAGCTGCTTCCTCAAATAGATTGCTTCCCACTATCCCCCCTAATTTGTGCCGAGTTGGCCTAAATCCATCATAACCACCGCCGGAGCTGGTGTCTTCTTCTGCAGCTGAGGGGTGAAATCACTCTGATTTCTTTGTCCTATCGGAAAGCAGATAAGGTTTGCAGGACGGCTACAAGGAAAGTGGTTTCCAAGGCACAGCCGTCAGCTCAGCTGCACCACCTAATTAACTGATCCCTCCTAACCATTGGGGGGGCATGTTTATCAGTTTGATCTCAGCTGGAGTTTCCTGTATTAAAGCAGAGGCTTACACGCTGCCACTCTGGTTTTCCTCAGTGGTCCCTGCTCAGCTTGTTCTGTTTTACTGTTCTAATGATTTGAACATACTCATTTCTTTTACCGTATCTTGAGTTTTGGATGATTTGAATGATTTATCATTATAATTCAAGGTTAGCATTACTAGAGTAGTATATGCATTAGTCACTTTTTTTTCTCTATGCATACTGATAAATAAATGTATTGTAAGCTACGCTGAATGAAATTCTATGATCTCATGGATTGATTATGCAGGAAAAAGCCTTCGGGATTGGAACACTAGAGGGAGACAGGCTCCATAGTGTCATGCTCTGTTTTGACAGACAGTGTTCAGTGCATTATTGTTATCTTACATTCACTATTGAGCTTGTTTGAAAAGAAGTAGGCTACTGCTGTTATTTGACCACATGAACAATTGCATTTATTGTCCTGATGCGAAATGAGGGCTTTTAAATGTTCGTGCAGCAAGTGAACCAATTACACGAGGCTATTTTTACTGTCTTTGTTCTTTCCCATTAAGGTCAGTGGGAAAACTGCATCTTCTTTGCTTCACACAGCAGAGAATTCATCACGTCTTCTCTCCCTCAGGCGGTGATGAAATTGAATCAAAATGTGACAGAGAATAAACACAAAACGTGACCGCGTGGCACTTCTGTGCTCCTTTGTCATCAGCGGGAAAGGACAGGGGGTCCCCCTGGTGGTCGTGGTGGTGGTTTTACTATGTTGTGTGATGTTTGCAGGAGCGAGGAGGACAGTGAGGATGAGTCACTGAGCCACGGGGGAAGGCAAAACCACGATAACCTGTACCGGGTCCACATGCCCAGCCTGTACAGCTGTGGCAGCAGCTACGGCAGCGAGACCTCCATCCCCGCTGCAGCCCACACCGTCAGCAACGCACCTGTCACTGAGTACATGTAAGTCAGCACTGCTTCAGTGAATCTGAATAGAGAGTAAAAGACAGAAGTGGTAGATCATTTATTTTCACAACCCCAGCCTGAGTTGTGCACAGTGATATTAGATATCTCATGTACTCAGGAGCCAGTTTTTAGATCCCCAGAGAGGAGCTAAGATCTCCTATAGAAAGTCATGCAGTGGCCAGCATATGCAGCTGTTGCTCTCCAGCTGCGATTCCTGTGAAACCCAAAGCTCTGCGCCTCGAGTGGAAGCTGGGGGAGGGGATCTCTGGTGTGCTGAAAACTGACTTGGAGAGTTTTGTGTATACAGTATATTGTTTCATGTCTTTAAAGCGGTGCGTTGTGGATTTGTGAACTTCTAAGCTCGCCGCGTTTGATCTCGCTGTGTGTTTTTAATTCAACAGGGCTCAGAATGCCAACTTCCAGAACGCTCGCTGTGAAAACACCCCTCTGATAGGACGAGAGTCTCCTCCCCCCTCTGTAAGTGTCACGTTTTCTGTAGGAACATGAAGTTCATTTCACAGCTTTTTGTGAGGGACTGACCATTAGCCCCCGTTTCTACCAAAATGTTCCAAGAACTATGGAACCTCAGGAACTCAACTTTGCAGCCGCAGCTGAAGAACCTTGAAGATTAGACCAGTGACGGAGATTTAAACAATTCTTTATGTGGACTGTTAGTTGAGTTGGATTGAGTGAATCAATCAAAAGCAGAAATGCAGAGGAGGCGAGAATGTCTTGTTTCATTACTCTCCTTCACTCACTCAAACTCTCAGCCCTTTCACACGCTGTTTTTAAAAAGTGTCAGAAAGCCGACGACAAAGCATGACTTTTTTTTAATGTTAACAAATCTCAAGAAATGTCCACAGGGACTTTTTACAACGGGAACAATGCTACAGTAGCTAAATGTAGTTCCTGGTTCTTTCGGTCAAAACACAGGTTTAGTTCCTGAGTTCCTCAGAAGGTTCTTGGTTCTGCTGGAAAGTTGCTGCGTTGTAAATGCCCTATGCAACAACGTAGAACCCTGGTCTGCTGTTGATCACTATACCTCATGAGAAAATCATGCATACTAGGATTCGTTAGATCATTCTTCATATAGAGCTTTTGATTCTGTTAAACATCTCTTCCAGCTCTGGCAACACTGTACTGTAGAGTGTCAAACTATCATGTAACAGGATATATATGTTTTCTGTCCTTTAGTTGATAGAAGTTGGAAAGAAGTTGTCCTTAAACAAACAGCACCTTACATAGACTGCAAAAATGTTTTTCAAATTACATCTTGATACAAGTTGACAAAGTTTGCAACGGTAGAAACGGTGTTTGACTGTTGTATTTGGAAGAAAGCTCAATCATTCCCTCCTGCCCCCTCCCCCCCGGCCTGAACCTCTACTAGAGATCCTGCCCCCCTGGTGTCTGTGTGTCTGCCCGGACCCAGACGCTGCTTTGTGTATCTTCTCTATACTCTCTTCTTGTCGTTTTTTTTTGTTTTTTTTGTTTTTTTTCCTGCGAATCCATACAGTTGTATTTGACTGCCGCGGACAGTAACAGCGGTCACAGCTGGCAGTTAAAGCCTTCGGAGAGTTCAAGATCGTTTTGGTAACCTCATCTGCTATGCCAACAGGTACAAAACATGCCCGCCTCCTCCACCTGCTGGCCTGTTCCTCCTCTGTACCACCTCCTAAACTCCCAGCTCTACTCACCCCTCTATTCAGGTCCCACTAGGGCAGCTGGATCCCCCCCCCACTCCCCCTCTCTCCTGACTCTTGCTAAGTGTCCCACCTGGTGTCTCACCTGATGTTTGTTTCCTGTGGCCCTGGGCTGCATGTTCCCCTACCCCCCTGCACCACAGCTGTACTGGGAGGAACATGTGAAGCTGTAACCCTGCCCTGGGGCTCACTGTGACATGTTGAGCCAAATTAAGAAGCCATTAAACCGTTTCACTGATCACGTGGACCTAAATTTGTCTTGATTCTTGGATTTGAGGGTGAATCATGTGAGGTTGAGAGTAAAACATTACACACCTCCACTGTATAGGATTCGGTTATTGGGTGTGAAACACGGGGAAAGCACCACTTGACATACTGAAGTGTGTATTCTAGTACACTTCTTTTTTGTGTGCCCGTGCTTAATATTAAGGAGGCAGTTTGAGTACAGCAAGTAGGTGCATTTGGTGGTATAACTACAAAAATGTTTTCTCAGTGATTTATTATCTCAAAATCAAGAGTCGGTAAACTCACACCAAATATAAACTGTTCAAAAGCAGTACGTAGTATTAGGCAAAAACCTTTTTCATTATCATCGGAGGTAAGTGGTGTTGCTTCGGGGGCCCATTTCCAGCGTTCACATCCTCAACAGGCTGTCCAAGTGGCCCTGAAGGTTGATCCCAACATCCCACGAATATACCATGTTCCCCAAAAAAGAAAATTGGAAAACCAACCAAATCAACTTAAGTGTGTCCGTGTGAGTTTGAAATGCAGCCTTTGTGTGCTTGTATCGCCTGTATTGCAAAATGCATGGGTGCATCCTAAATGTATCTGAATGAGTGGCTCTGCCGACGTGCAGCGAGGCTTAAAAATCACAAACAAACTGGTGTATATTTACACAGTTCCTTGTCCTCTGTAGCTGTTTCTGTATTTGAATTATTTACCACCCCTTTAGATTCCAGCACTCTGGAGTGACTAGTTTGGAAGGTAACCTGTGTAGGATTTCGTGCGATCGGACAAATGAATTGTGTTCCGTAGTGCTTCCTTGTGCATGTCCAGTCTGTGTATTTTATGTTCCTCTGCTGCTGCTGTTTTGAAGTTTTATTTACCAGACGGGTTTAAGAGCACTGAATATGTTTGATTTTCCAAGACGTACTGTTTTTCTATTTTTATTTTTAAACCTGCATCAATATATCATATACAATGATTTTAAGTATGTTGTAAAAGACAAGTGATTTTTATTTTATTTTTTTCTCTATGCTACTTGTGATAAATTGTTCTTACTATAAATCTTGATTCACATTTTCACGTGTCATTTTCTGTTTCTCTCAACAGTACACCTCCAGCATGCGGGCCAAGTACCTGGCCAACAGCCGACCAGATCCCAGCAACCCTCCCGCACAGTCCCAATAGACAGCACTGATGTCTGAGTTCTGCCATCCAGTCTGTCATTATTTCTCATACCTTTCAGTCGCTCCACCTTCTGCTTTCCTCCACCTCCTCGCTTGACTTAAAAGAAAAAAACAAATGATTTGTTGCTGGTTGGTTGAAACAAAACTAACGGACATCCTGCAGATCATCAAATCTTTTTTTTCTTTCTTCATTTTCCCACAATCCTTGGCTGACGCTTACTATTGCAAGGACTGTCATTGATGCTTGGAATTCATCTGCAACTCTGACGCGATGGAGCCTGGACAGACTTTTACACTCCAACTTTGTTTTATTTCCCTTTTACACCTGAATGCACCATGCCTCAGCTTGTACAGTGTCCCGTTGAACAAGGCACTGCGGTGCTGAGGACTCTGGATGTGCTCATAGACGAACACTGATTACTACTTGTTGTTTTGTTAAGTACTGTAGTGCACTCTCTCGTCACTGTGGGAGAAATGCCTTACACATAAATATGTGAGGAATCAGACATTATTATTTCCTACATAACACACTCAACAAAGATCAGACATAGATCCACTTCACAGTGCGACATCTCAGTTCCTCAGGTTTTCTTTCTCCTTGTGGAACTTGAAATGCTAGTCTGCTATGATGGAGTCAACCAATAAGGTTTGAGTTATCTTCTAGTTAATGTCGCCATACTGTATATTACACGTGCACATTGGCTTGTTTTTGCATTTTGTGTTAAATCTGATGTCTGGGACCAGTTTTCCTGCAGTATTGCACGTATTACAGGTCTGAAACGGACGTCTTTTCCCCTCTCGGGACACTGTTCTTTCCCGTGGCTTGTTCAGAATTACGCTGATGAGCCACTATTCCACAGCAGTGACTGTAACTAAGCTGTGAACGTGATTCTGGCACATGCTCTCAGAGGATTTGAGGGACAAAGATGATGAGCTGCGTGATGGAAATGCAGCTGTTCCGCAAGACGAGTTACAGCAGGATTATGATGTTCATCCTAAAAATAAAATAAAAAAACAGAAGAGTTAAAATGTCATGAGTTTGACAAAGATGAGAAGTTTTTATACTACTGGAAGCAGAAACCCTTTTTTACAACCTTTTTTGAAGACGGTGAGCCAGAAGAGGACGGCGATGATTTGCCTCTTCACCAGACCGCTTGGTATTCCCTCAATGTTCCTGTTAAGTTGTAAAGCCTCATCCTCCTTAAAATAACTGGGAATTGTCCACACACACACACACTTGACTCTGATCTTCTCTACCAAACGCAGCGGTTTAGAGTTAGAAATTCCTCTCGCTGATTATCCCAACGAGAACCTTTTCATGCAAGTTTATGTGAAAATATGCATATCGCAGTTATGCATTGGCAATGCAGTGTCTCACAAATGTGTTTTAGCATTTATTAAAAAACAATTAGATAAGAGTGAGTGGATGCTGTGAAGGGATTGAGATAACGCTGAGAAAATACAGAGCGAGCAAAGGAAACCCGCTGACTTTCCTGTTGAAGCATGACGATCCTTCAAATGCGGAGTGAGATGTTTTTACTCTCCTGCTTCAACTTGCTTCTCTTCGATGTGCATTATGACCAGTGTAACCGGTGGTTTTTAAGACTGTGCCAACAAGCGAAGCACAACTCTTTTTACTATCTGAATATCTTTTTAAATGTCTTTTACTTGAGGCCAGTTTGTAAAGCGGACAAAGAAAATGAGCCTGACTTTTTCAAATGATTTACGCTCCATAAAACATTACACTGATGCAATCTTTCTCTTTTTTTGTGTGTGTGTGTAGTAGCCATATTCTCTTTGTTGTTTGTAATGTGCAGCTGTTGTACAGATGAAAAAATTACAAAATGAAGTAGAGAAAAAAAAGTGGCTGAAAGTGACGTTTCATTTTTAATTTCTTAAAAGCTTATTTCACATTTTTAAACTTTTTTTTATTTAATTTGCTTGTTTGATTTTATTTTAGAATAAAGCACAATGTGTTACTTAATTAATGTGAATATGGTAAATAGATTTACATCTTTCATTAAGCTTTTTTTTTTCCTGGAAAAACACTGTAGATCTTTTTTTGTTTGTTTTATACATCATTTTTTGCAATTTCTTAAATGTGTACATGTAAAACCTGTGGTTATATTGAGCTTGAATGCTGTGTTTTAAAATTAAACAAACCTTAACTGTTGCACACCTACTCCTTCTCTTTATTACATCCTGACCAGGAACAGACACTAGGTAGCAGCATAACTCCACCGCCTCTGCTTTTACAGAGGTACTGGTCCTTCTGTCTTTTGTTAACACTAGTTTATTGTGTGTAGTAGTGTAATACTCTGTGACAAATGTCCAACATATAAAACTGTAATAACCAATATACAGTATGTGATACAATACAATTATACACAAGAAAGGTTTTAACCCACACATCTCACCTTTTCTGGTTTCGAGACTGGTCTGTGAACTATATTTTAATGCTGCCTTTACTGATACTTTTTTATTCAAGCAGGAAGTGTCTTTTTATTTTATTTTCATTTTCATAGGCATCACATGATTTATTAGAGAACACACATCATTGATGAGGTACCGCACAATCAAACATGTTTTTTGAGCTGTAAACTGAATATGACTGTACTGTGATGAAACACACCAATGCTGGTGTTAATATTTCTGACCAAATGTATAAAACTTGGCATTTCATGAGTTGAAAATGGCTCAAAATGTCACCTACTGTGTTAAATCAGCCCTGAAACTTGCAAGATCAGTGCTGATATAGAGTCAAGTTGTTGGGACTTGTTAGGAAATGTATATAAAAATGTTTTAAAAAAAGACTAATCAGTGTCAGTCAGTGTTCCCTGACCCGCACGCTACATAGCCACGAGGCCACGCCTCCTACAGTAGTTGCATTTTTTAAATATGCCGGGAGAGACGGTTGTAGCTGAATTTGTGGGCGTTGTTACACTTTAATTTAGAACAATCACATGTAGCACAACAGAACAGAAGAAATGAGAGGGAAAGCTTGACTATTTAAAACAATTGCATTCCTCATGAAACATCTGAGCACTGAAGATGATCTGAGGCCTGTAACACAACGCAAATTCAGCTTAGTCTGGCTCTGTTGGCGAGACCTGGCTTCACTGAGCCTAACACCGGTCATCATGATAACAGGTGTCACGCAGATCCCATTACAAGTGATGTCAACAGAACCATGAATTTAGTACTTAATTAAATGACGTAAGAAGAGAATACGAAGCTGTAAACACGGGAAATAATGTGTGATTAAGTGAGAATAATTAAATATATAGAGTGTTTTTTGTTTTTTGTCTGATGAACAAACTAATATGAATGTGTGATGCACATAACAAATATTTAAGAGTAAGACTTCCACTGAAAAAGAATTCAAAATGTAATATTTCATTACAAGGTTATTAGTGTGAGTGTGGAAAGATCATTTGAACACAGAGAGCTTTTTGTAATTCCATTCCTTCTAACGCTGTAACGTTGATGTTGACCTTTTGAACAGGATGTGCATGGTTTCTGGAGAAGCTGCAGTTGCTCCTGTATGTGTGTGCTGGTATTTGCTCCTTCTGCAGGGACAGACCGCAGGCCTGCATGCAGAGTCGCTTTGAGTGGAGCAGAAAGGCAGTTTTGTGTTTTTGACCCCTCTGGGCTGACAGCAGGCGAGAGGTCAGTGTCAGCGCCGGGCCACCAGTCTGGTTTTGACAACTTCCTTCATACCGCCAGCCAGCTGCTGTCGCCCCGAACACTGACTTCTCATGCCTCAAGTCTGGGGGTTATTGGATTATAAAAAGACAAGAGGGAGTGGACTTACTTTATCTTAAAAACATAACGTTTTTATCTTCTGAATCTTGACGTATCCGGACCAGGCATTACTATTTTTTATCATTTGGTCTATAAATGTTTCCCTGAACTTTCATCATTCATTAAAATTGTGTCTTTTTTGGTAAAAACTACAACACACTGCACCAACTGCACCTAAGCTTATGTCTCATCTTTCAAGGTGTTTCCTGTCTCAAAAGGAGAATCTAGAGATTACATCATATCCTGGGATCCCCCTAAACAAAGCAGGTAACAACACATAATGAAGGCAGAGAGGGTTTTGCAACCCGTCTTACACACAGACTCCAGAGATCCAAATGAAATTTCACACGGTCTCACTGTCGAGGAAATTGAATTACCCTGCTTGTTGCTGGACTGGAGGAATGCATTACTAATGCTTTGAGGTGAGGGGCTGAATGGAGAGGGAGGGAGGCACAGGAGGGAGGTGCCTGCACCCTCTGACCCCCCCCCCACAAACACTTCCTGGGTCTGCCTGGGTCTGCCTGGGCTCCCTGCCAGGTGGTCGGACCACGGCTCTCCTTTTCCTCAATGCCAGGCAGCTGCACTGACTTCCAGGAGGCACACGAGAGAGTTAAAGCGGCACAACGCCAGACTTCCATTTAAAAGTGTGCTCGTTCTATCAGCCCAAATCCCAGAGCAGTTTCTCCATACCCACGAGGAGTGTTGTATCAGAGCATTAACCTGTGGGTTTGCATGTTTTAGCCGAATCGTGTCTGCAGAACATGAGTAACTGGCGTTTTCCAAAGCAGCTTGCCAGAAACATTTAGATTTCTTGCCTTTTGAGACTACTAATAGATTCCATTCATTTGACTATAAACACAAACTACAGAGGCTCACAGTGGACATTAAGCTGCCTTTACCTTTTTGTTACAAAGCAGGTTATTTGTCAGTGTGGTCTTAAACACACCAACGTGAAAGAGGTTTTAAAACACTTTCACCACTTTATGAAAAGGTTACTTGTGACATGATATGATCACTGTGATGGATATCCTATCTGCAATGAAACCCATAAGCTGACCGGAGAGAATAAAGGTTTTTTTAATGTGATGGTGTGCGTTGTGAAAAGTTCGGCAGGTAAGAAAAAGTATAAGATCTGTAGTTAATGCGATAAATATGAACAGTGGTGGAAGAAGTCCCTCTGCCTTCATCTCTTTCACTGCTCACAATGTTCACTCATTTCTCAACGCGTACACCTCGTCATCGCAGGATAGAAGAGGCGGATGAACGGGACGTGAGCACCTTTGTGTCCTGTTTCTGGAGGGATTCCCACTGCTTTGTTGCCGGCCTGGGGGGGGGGGGAGTCAAGGAAACAGGGTGCCTGGTTTGTCTCTATTGTTGCCGGCCTCAGAGGGGAGGCAGCTGTGTCCTGGGAGTCAGTGCTCACGTTATTCACACCTCACCTCTTCCTTTGTACGCATCGCCCCGACCAGTCAGAGGGAGCACGTACCCAGAGAAGGATTTATGGTCCGGTTATCCCTGTCCTCACCTTTTTACTCCACACAGAGCGAGGGAGAGGGTCCTGATGCTCCACGACTTCCTCAAAGCATGCGCCCTTTCCTTCCTCTTCTTTTAAAGTCTTCTGCGTGAAGAATTTATCATCAAGGTCATTGAGACGGCGTACTCTTCTAATAATGGCGATGAGTTATCATGTGAAGTTAAACAGATAGTGAATGACAATATAACATTTTTGTAATTCAAAATATGTCTTCATGGGAGATTTTGCAGTTGTGAACATTAATAAAAAGCCTTGTGTCTGCTTATGACAACAGAATGTGTTATAAACAATCTATTATATGTTAATAAATCAGGCATATCACAGGACGACATGACAATGATAAAATGATTTGGGTAATCCTGAAAATGACATCTTGTTTAGTTATAATCTAACAGAAGAGAATTAGAAGTGAACGTTCTGAGATTGATTTTGTAATTCTGATGAAAAGTTCTGACTTTAATCTCGTAATTCTGACATTCTGTTAGAAATCTGAATCAATCTCAAAACCTTAAAGCTTTATATACAGAGGTTGGCCGGATGAATTTAAAACAACCCATAATGTGAAAATCTGTCATTTCCCGCAGGACATCGTCCAAACGAAGAGAAACAAAGGCTCTGGTCAGCTTTAGCGCAGCAGCCTGGTCCTTTCAACAATTCTCCAAATTCCTCAAGTCCTCCACTCAAGTGCTGCTAACTACGAAGTTCAAGTCCTTGTATAGCCGGGATATGTGATACCTGGATTATGGTAGACTCCCACTTCGTCTGCCTTTAGAGCACATGTTGAGCAGGATTAAGGCCTGTGCCAGTTGCTGCGGGATCTCTCTGTGGCCCAGCGGGGTTTGTCTCACCGCTCCTAATCCTGCACACAATGCAGGCTGTTAATTGGAGACTGACTGACATAGCAAAGGGAAGACATGAAGACAATGTGCGAGTGGCCAGCTTCTCAGTAATCCCCCCGCACTCTCAGGAATGTCCCTGTGTGGTAGCCATCCGTCCATACTTCACCAGACCGACCAGCTCTGGGGTTTTCCATCTTACTGACAGTCAGAGCCTCTGATGTGTGTCTGTTTTTCAGTCAATGAAAACACAAAGAGTGCGACTTTGCAGAGTTGTGAAATTTCACATATTCCATTCAGAGCAGTGACGGGAGGTGCAAGAAAGCACACCCACGTGTTTGTGTTTCAATCAGCAGGTTACAAACTGTTAACAGACTTACAAGAAAACGTGCTTCCTGTAATTCCACCTTCAGATCGGCCTGAAACTGTCATTGTTGAGACCTGTGAAGCCCTAAGATCCAGTGCTTTAAAGATGTTCTTATATTTTAGTGCATGTAAATTAGAAATAAATAAAAGTATGGATCTATTTGATCTATCTGTAGTGGTTTTTCATCTCTTTCTTGTCATTTTATATGCGTTTGTGTTCATTTTGGGTGTGTCAGTGATCGTTTTGTGTTTCAGAAGTAATTTAATTTGTAATTTAACTTTTTTAACTTTTAGTGGTTTTGTGTCTCTCTATAGTCGTTGACTTTCCAACAACAAATGTTTACAATCACTTCATTCAGAGGCTCTGGTTCACGGGCTCTGGACAGGTACCTGGTAGGCCTGCTCAGGAATCCACTGCCTCTGACTCTGCCACTATATTTTAACACATTCAGTTGTAATGAAAACATGATATACAGAATATCCCGTTGTGGGATAAAAAAAAAAAGTTAAACTGTTTCCCATTCAGACATGGTTGTCACAACAATAATAAAACTCTGCCAGGTCATTACATGGGTGACAGACAGAACACCTAAGCTTTTATTTGGTTTCTCCCCGGGTTGAAAACAATGTAGGTGGGACTTTAGTGTTTTGTAAACACAACGCAATAGACATTTAGGATCCTTTATCACTGGGAGATAATCAGCCACAGAAACGGCCTCCAGTCATATCTCACCATAGTTCACCGGCAGTTGGGTGGTTGACCAGCAGTCTGCAGTTGGCTGTTTGTGTTCATGTAATCTTTCACCTGCTGCCACACAACACACACGCAAAACAGCAATACGTCATCATTCCAGCGCTAAGAGTTGAACGACCTGCCTTTGGAGCCGTTGCACCTGAGGCGCTGTTCACACCTGGCAGCAGCGTGCCTGCTGGCTGATCCCGTCACCAGCGGAGCGCCCTAAGAGCAGCCCTGGGATCAGATCGCTCGGACCACACTCGGAGGGGGGCGTGGGCCGCGTGTGGCCACATTCTTTTAGCAGCGTGTGCGCACCGGGGGACCGCCTACTCAACCGACGTGCTCTGCGTCAACAGACGTACGTAGCCATTTGCGCGCCAAAAAAAGGGAAAAAATCATTTGCGCGCCAACAGCGTCATATTAAACAGCAAGAAAAAGCCACAGCAGTAAAATAATTGTATTTATTTACTTATACTTTCAATTTCCAGAATGGGAAGTGCATTGTTAAAAACAACGCATTTAGTCTTTGCAAACAGAGATGATGTTTGTTTACATATAGAGTGGACGTGAGAACCAATCACAGCACGTGGACGTTCTTTCTAATGCCAGGTGTGAACTGATGAGCTGGTGATTAGAGTTCGATCAGATCCTCCAACTGGCAGCTGGTTAGCTTAGCTTAGCACAAAGACTGGAAACGGGGGGAAACAGCTAGCCTGGCTTTGTTTAATAGTAACAACCTATCTGCCTCCCAGCACATCTAAAGCTCACAAATGTACACATTATATACAGTGTTTGTTAAATCTGTGGAAAGAAAAAGAAAATTTGTTCGTGGGGTATGTGCCAGACAATTTGTTGGACTCTTGGATGGTTGCCAGGCAACAGGGCCCCGAACAAGGAATGGTTGTGTTTGTATGGATTAAACAAACTCGTACTTTTTACTTGTGCATTTTTATTTATGTGACATTACTAGCCACTGACTGACTCTACTACCTGTTATACCAATGCTGTCAACACAAAGTGTTTCGTCCTCAGTGTCAAAGCTCTGTCCTCCTTCCAAACCGTCTCCCTGTGTGAGGCTGAAATCTTGGCCTCAGCTCAGGGTGTAAATTGAAATGCTAGTAGCGTACACTTAAAAGCTCAGTCTGACTGTATTTATTATTCTGCAGCTGCTGGTATGGGAACAGAGATAATTGCAACCGCAAACATTAAGGAAAGATAAACAGTGGAAAACCACCAAAGGACAGTAATCATGTAAAACAACTGCCATTCATTCAAAGTTGCTCACAGATGTGACAGATTGGTATGTTTGAAGGATTACTGATGCAGAGGGATCACGAATGAGCTGGGGAAAATTCTTTCAGGCAAATTTAAATCTCATGTACGCCTACTTTATTTCCTCTTGTTGCAGTACTGCACATGCAGACCTCTCACTGAACCGTTGCCCTTTATCAATTTGAATGACTGTGATAGTGTACATGTCTCTTGGGTTGCATACAAGTGACAGTTTTGAGTCTTAAAAAGAGCAGAAGCAGATTAGAACAGCACTCTAATGATTTATTTATGTAAAAACCTTCCTCTGTTGTAAAAGATCAAACTGCTGCTGATCCGATTACTGTTTGCACATTCACAGCTTGCCAATTTAATAATACATGAGTTTTGTGCTTAAGCCACATGCCTTCTTTTCCCATGGGTGCAGTGCCAAACGAGGGATCTCTCTCTTCCTCTTGTTTGCAAGCTGAGTGAAGCTGATCAACCCTTTGCCACCGAATAAACGGTTACAGATACCAATCAAACCGCTTTGATTGTTTTCTATAGTTCATACAATGTATGATTTGAAACGTCTGTGTACATTTATTGGAAACGTTTTATGAGTCACCAGAGAGACGAAAGAGGGCACAGATGACTGATGTCGGTTTGAACGTGAGATTTAGACACATGAAAGGCTGTCGGTTTTCCCACTATACATCTCTGGAAGGCAAAGCTGTGATTATGGTTTGTGGTGGGGATGTTTGCCCCGAGTAATTTGTCTCCCATGCAAGCCTTTGGTGATGGATCTTGGGCTCTGTGTCTGCCAGAGTTCAGCCAGCGTGTGCTCATCATACATTTTATTTTTAACATTTCATTTTTTACGCTTTTTAAATGACTTTTTTGTCAGAATTTCAAACTTGACAGAGTGTAAGTCAGCTTTTATAGACCCCAAATTAACCCCTAAAATTCACTGGGATAACAGTTTCTTTCCCTTGTCGTGTGAAAAACCTTTGATCTCCAATTCTGGAAGAACTCTGAGTGGGATCATTCATCACAATCAGTGGTGGAAGTATTCAGAAGCTTTACTTATGTAAAAGTTGCACCACCACTATGTAAAAATAGGCCATTACAAGTCAAAGTCAAAAAGTACTTCTGACAGTGTTATTAAACACTATATTATATAATTGAATTGATGCATTAACATGGAAGCAGCATTTTAATGTTGTAGCTGGCTGCTGTAGAACTAATTTGACCTAATTTATACACTGTCGGCTGCTTTATATACTGTATAATGAGAATGCATCGTATTTTATGTGCTTAATATAGATTTTTTAAAATCTAAATTAGTGAATAAAGTTCTAACTACAGCTGTCAGATAAATGTAGCCCAGTGAAAAGGGGTTATATCAAACTTCTCATCGAAAAAGCAAATTGTCATGTTTACCTAAATGTTCTAACTACTTTGCATACACTGTACAAACTAAATATGAGGTAGGAAAGAACAAAACACAAAATCCTGCTACTCACATTAGTCACTTTTTGAAAGGACTAGGCTTTCTCTCATCATAGTTTTTATTTGTGTGTGAAATAATTGAACTTTTTTGTGTCTAAAACGGTTATTTAAATGAAACCATCTGAAAAGTTTAGAGGAGAAGTCCCTCAAGAGGGTTGTGTTTAATCTAAACACCCGAAATGTAGTGGAGCGGAAGTATCAAGTAGCATGAAATGGAAATACTTGAGTAAAGTACAAATACCTCAGAACTGTACAGGTACAGTACTTGTAAATGTTCTTAGTTTCTTTCCACCCCTGGTTGCCTCGTGCATCAGTATCTTTGTGGTCAACATGTTCTCCGTATGTTTGTGAGAGTTTATTCTGTAACTCTCATTAGGCGTCTAGTGGCAGGAGTCTCCATGTTTCCTTGCTACCAGATTTTCTTTTGGACTAAAAGGTCAAGTGTCATTAAACACTAAGTAGGTCAAACAAACTTGGAAGACTGTAAAATAAAAACATAACCAAATATGTAAAGTTTCTCAGTGGTTATGCACTTTTATTACAAAGTTTAAGGTCCCACCGTGGGTCCCATGGTAGTTAATACCAGGATCAGCTCATAATCCCTGAGAAGCCAGTATTGGGAATGAACTGTTCAGACCCTCCAGATACTGGAGAATAAACACCACAGTCATTTAACACAGTTCAAAGCAGTACAAACAAATCATGTCCAGGTCATTAAAAGCAAATGTAAACCACAAAGGGGAAATTACATTCTAAACATTATACAATCACTACTAATTTAAACATAGGCACAGTACACAATACTGTATTCAAGATGTACAGCGAAACCCAATATGGGTTAGAGACAACACAGAGGGAACAAACACCTCCATGTGGAAACACCGATGTCGCTCTTGTTAAGTTCTCACCTCACAGGCCTCAACAGTAACCAGCCAGTATTATGTGTAAATAAAAGGACATTAATGTTAATAACAACACAAAAGCCTCATCAGTCTTTTGTGCAAACTATTATAGACTGTGGCTCAGATTACACATGTGGTTATTATTTAGATGCCATTGATCCAAGCTGGAGCTTTTATTGTTTCCTATTTTGGCTTCTCTTCAGAATATCATTCATCCAAGACAAAAGTCACTAATTCTCCACTGTTGAACCTTGTGAGGGGAGCGTCTTTCCAGGAGCAAAATCAGCTCATTTGAAACTCAGCTGTGCAATTATTAAAAACAACAACATTTAAATGTTTCAAAGCAATTCAAAAACTGATTGTAACCCCAAATCAAAATCTCTTCCACTCATTGTTTTTCCCTGATTGTAACAAATGCAAGGAGTGTTATTAAATACACAAGAATGAATAGATATTGAGATTTTGAGGGGTTATTATTCATTAGTTTGGACACAAATCTGAAGCATATCATTAAAGGATGTAAATTAGGTCAGTTCACCAAAAACTATCAAAAAAGGAAAAGTGCTTTGTCCGGATATACTTCAGATTAGGTCACCCAATAATGCATTTGGAAATCCGCCTATATTGCCAGCTCAGGTTGTGGGAGATATCAAACTACTAACTTAAAAGCACAACAATATCTTCATATTAGAGCATTTGTCCGGAGTCAGAGTTAAAAGATTTTTAAAAAAGCTTTAAAAATGATATGCAATAAAAGCCAAAAAGCCAAACAAAGACCCTTATGGCTTTGCATTTTTAAAAGCTAAAACAAAAAGAATATGTTAATGTAAAGCTGGCAAAAAGGCTTGAATATATGACAATACATTCTATGAGAATTGCAGATTCATTTACAAGCAACATATACATAACAAAGCTCAACTGATTGCCTGCAAAGCTTAACGCTGAAAGCTACTTCCTGTCGAGAGCCGGAGTCCTTCGCCCGAGCATAATGGGACATGGTCCTTGTTCCGGACAGGAAAGAATAGTCCCGAGGCGGGCCGCACAGCAGCCCAGTAAAACTATTAAAGACCGCACACAACTGCAGTAAGAATACAGCAGCCGCGCGGTCTAATACCAAACACTGGTCCCCACGAGCCTTTCAGATACCGAGGCACGACGGGGACGAGGATGAGAAAGGAGCGGTCGCCCTAAAAGGCAACCTGGGGGGGACACCATGGGGTGTCTGGATACAGGAGACAGTGCACAGACTTGAACCTGGAAGACAGAGATAAGAGGCTCAGAGTTAGACTTTCTGAAAAGTGTTGAAACTGATCTGTGTCACGTCATTAAAGGCACAACAATCTCTCACCTTGATGGATCGTCCTCCACAGCAAAAGCCCCTTTCAAATTAATGATGTTGCTCTTGTTTTCAAACATCCCATAACTGAGAGTGATCTGGAAGAGAAAATGACACCACTGTCAACATTGATTCATTACTTCATAAAGTATGCTGATCATATAATAAAAGTGTGTGTGTGTCTATATATATATATATTTAAAAATAAATAAATAAATAAATAAAATAAAAAAGCTGTAAGCCTCTCACCTGCTTGTGTATCTCAGATCTTGACACTTGTTGCAGGTTCTCCAGGTGGGAGTGAAACAGGTTGCTGCGGGTCAGAGGAACCCCCAGAACCGACTCGATGATGTAGCCGATGGTGCAGTCGTCGGGCAGGCGGATCTTCTCCGCCGTGTTCATGAAGTGACCGCCACTGGAAAGACAGAAAAAGACACAGACACCTGGTCAGTGTCGATGTTTTCCTAGTTGCTTCCTCGAGACTGAGCTACAAATGTGAAGTCTCTGCAGTACAGTCATAACACAAGATGCGTCTGTATCTCACCTGGCCCATGGGCTCATCTTCAGTGCCAGACCCCGGCTCACACAGAAGCCGGCTCCTCCGGTAGCAAACCAAAAGTTGACTGGTTTCTATTAAAAAAAGGACAGAGAAAGGGTTTGTTAATATGCACAATTATCTGGTAAATGACCTGGAAGATCTTGACAATATTAAACACCAAAAAGAAGAATCTTCTACATACCATCTTATTGTCCCCCAGCCTCTCTGTGGCCTCTATGGGTCGGTCCAGGCTGGGTTTGCCAAGGTACATGTCCTGGGTGTGGGGGTACTGGGACAGGAACTTCACCAGAGTCCGAACATTCACGTAGTTGTCATCATCTACATGACAGAACCACCTAAGAGGCAGAAACAGACAAATGATTAGATCCGGAGATATTATACAAATAATGTAAATGAATATCAAGTGTAATCGATACTTACTTTTTCCCCGACTCTATGAACTTGTCATATTCCACCGCCATCTTGCAAGACAGAGCTTGTCGGCTATGAGCTGCAGAGCAGTTGGTGTTGATTGCATGACTCCCTGTGGCAACAATAAAAGAAATAATGATGACACCATAAACGGAGGCTCTGTGTATTTTAATGCTGTTTTTAATCTTTTACAGAGTTTCAAACTGTATTTTGATCTGTATCTAATCAAACAATGTGCATCTCTGTTCCCAACAGGAAATTCCCCCCATAAAAACGTACCAATTCTCTCTTTAAGCTCCTCGTCTTCTCCGTCTGTGAAGATGTAGGTCTGTAAACAAACAAGGGAAATTGCGTAAGTGGACTTTCAATCAATCTTTCAATCCATTGAAAGATGATCATGTGAAGCGGTCACACGATCAAATTCAACAGTGTGTCCAAAGTCCCCCTTCCTCACATCCAGCCCGTGTGATTAGCATCAATCAACATGTCTTTTATGCAGTGGAAAACACATTGGGTTAAACAACCCCCTGCTCTGATAAAGGCCTTTTGTCCAACGTTTCACTCTCTCCATGGCAACTATGCCGCCGCCCCGAAGCATCCCAGACATGGAACAAAGCAGGAGGCAGACTGTCCGCCCCCACACACACCCCATTCATGTATCCCATCCCCCGGCTGAGCCGCTGGACCTGCTGCCAGGCTTCAAAGTGTTGAATAGAGCTAAAACAGTAGCAAACATATCTGACAAACCACCGTCCTCTGTGTGCTCACCGCTGTATGACTGACAGACTCCAGAATCAAACCACGAGACTCCGGGCGCTTGTTAAATGTAACAGGTACTCGTAAAAGGAGTTTACAACAAAGGGCACTACGGGAACACACTTTAAAAAGGGAGCAGGTGAATATTAGACTCCCCTTTATGAGGAGCAGGTGCAAGCTGCTGAATAGTTATGATGAAAAGGCTGCCGGCCGTGGGCTTTGTAACCGCCAGCAGTCTGTTTACTCTTCACCTCAGGTGAGGCAGCACCTGCCGAGCATCACGCTACCTTATCTACGCCACGTGTCTCTACACGCCTGGTCGTGGTGCTTTAACCCTCACGGACTGATGGAGCACTTTGTGTCAACTAAAACCCACATTCCTGCGAGTTCGCTGCGCCGCCGCTGAGCGACTGCCGTTTGTGCTCTGCATCCACAAACAGGCCGCTGACTGAAGTTTTTCTTCAAGGCAAAGTCAGTCTGAACTGTTTGTGGAGCAAACTCTGGGCAGATGTTGCTCGATGTTGAAGCCGTGAGCCTGTATTTGTTTAAGGAAGGGTGCTGGTTTCACTGGTGAAGGGATCAGAGGCTGGCGCTGTTTGCTTTAAAGCCCGTTGAATAGACAGCCTAATCACTAAGGCAGCTGCCAGAGCTGCCAGGGCACTGACAAAAAGAGAGGGAGGGAGGGGGGTGGAGGAGAGGGGTGGAATCTCACTGCTGATTAGTAAATCGAAAACCGTGTGTGGCCATTCACCCCCACTTCACCCCCTATCCTGCCCCCCTGTGGGCCACATGCACGGCCAGAGTCTCTTGAATAGAACAATGCTGTGAGTTTTCATGCTGGGTAAAGTTTCCACTGGGTAAATTCTAAATATGTTTGCCAGCATTTGCATACAGCTGCAGGAGTTAACTAAAGAGAAACCTCCTGGGGAAGGTTTTTTTTTCTGTCTTTGTTTCTTAAGTGAAACTTAAAAGAACAGTTACTTACATGGAATACTAATTCATATGAAAAAAAGAGAAGAAAAAAGAAAAGATGGCCGTGTGTGAAGGAGAGATAAGAGGCGAGGGGGCGCGGGGTGAGGAGAGGGAGATGAGAGCACTCCTGACCACAGGAAGGTGGTCTGGCACGGCCCCGTCTGAGCTGAACGTGGTGCCTGGCTGTCTCCAGCTCCACGGGAAGGAAGGGCACCAGGCTCCCCTCCCTCCATCAACATCAACCACTTCCACCGCGGCATTCTGTCCCAGAAATACAAAGCTTTTTCAGAACTTTTTATCAGGAGAAATGATTTGTATGGCAGGATCCAGGAGTGCTTAAATGACTGCAGCAGGGACAAAGTGTAGTAGTAAAAGATGAGGTAAAGGGAATGCAAACTACTACGTGCCACTTTTACAAATCAATTCGCAGATGTGCTTTGGACAACAGGAAGTACTGCGATCCATTTTGTTCTATTTTTTAGAACTGATTTCAGTGTGACATAATATTGATTCATGAGGAAGTAATAGAAGTAGAATAGAAAAAGTTATATAATGACTTGTGATGAAAAAGAGGTTTTCTGTTGCAATTCAAACATAACTTGGGTCTGGTAGTTATAATCCACTGAGGGTAACCTTTTACATAAAGATACCACTCTGAATGGGCTCAAAGATTAAGATGGCCACAGGCACTATTGTGTCAACACAGCTATCACAGAGATTATCTACCCTCCCAGTTCTCATGTAAACAGCAGCAGATAGCGACTCCATCTGCATACGAAGAGATCTCACTTTAAGTAGAAAAGTAACGGCACAGTCAGAAATGTAAAAGTCTTCCAAATTGGCTTTTGCAGAAATAATACTTTTGTCCCTTGTGTCCGACCCTACAAAAGCCATCCAAACTCCACAGATGTTCATCAGCTGAGCGTGAGAATCAAACCTGAACATGGAGGATGGCCATATGTACATGGTGGGAACTCAGAGCATCATATGGCTGGCATTAAAGGCGCTCCTTTGTTCTGTCTCTCCTGACCACCTGTCACCCTTCCTACAGGAACTCCCTCTTGCATTGTGGGCTCAGTCTGTCCTTTTTGTCCACGCAGCCACCCGCCAGCTGCCTGCCTATAAGCCCTGCTGTTAACTTTGTCGGATGGGTTAACTTACATCATCCAGTACAGTGATTACAACCAATTAGCCCAATCAATGCACACATAAGAAGCATGGTTCGGCATTAACGTGAGCTGCGCAGGTAATTTTGCCTGATCATTATTAAACCATGTGATGGTTGAGTGATTGTGACAATTTTCCTTGGGAGAAGAAACCGTTCTGGTGCTAGAGACAGACAAGGTTTAAAGAAGAGAAAACCTGTGTGTGACAGCACACAAGGTGAATTAAAAAGACTTGAAAAAGTCTACTCTACACTGTAACCCTCTGGGTGCAGAATAAAAATCACTGTCTAGCAACTTTTTTCTCCACGCTATAGCCGACTCCGTGCGTGTCTTTGTGCACCCTCTAACCGGAGCTTGGTTCTCAAGGCCACATTTTCATACTCAGCGTGCTGCTTCCCAGCACAAGCTTGCCTATAGATGCACCCCTTTGTCCCAGGCATCCCCTTAACGAAGCCCCCGTTTCCCCATCCCTCCAGTAAGCTTGACCCAGACTCAGCTCCCACGTTCCCATGGAGAGAGGGGAGACAAGGGGCTGGGAAAGCTTTTCTTTCCCCTTCAGAAAGACGCTTTGTTAGTCCTGGAAGGGGGACAGCGCTGGAGTCGGTGCTGTGAAGCATCCATTGCACCGGGGGCATTCACAGGGACACCCAAAAAGAGGAGGGATAATAGAGAGTGGGGGGGGGGGGGAGATGAAGGAGTCCTGAAACTGCTCCCTCCGTTCTCAGGGGCATCACTCAGAGGAGAATAAAAAGTGACAGAGCCGAAGAAATTCAGCATGGTTAACAGGGGTTGTGTGGCTATTTCAGTGTGTCATCTGGTGACAAGGGGAACAATACAGCACTGTAAGCAGCCATCACCTGCATGTGTACACTGGCTCATTGTTCAGCTCTGCAGCACAGATTCAACAATGATATCACAGCACAATGAAGCAGACCACTTCTTAAAATCCAGATTGTCAGCTTGTGCATGCGTCGTATTTAATTAAAAAAAAAGTTGTTTATGCATGTCAAATTAATTAAACACCAGTGGTATCAAGACTTCATTTTGCAGTTTTCCTTTACCTGCTGCACGTTTCTTGAGATCCACGTGTCCAGAAGCAGGTTCAGCCTGGACTGGTGGAACTTCTTGGTGGTCTTCACAGCGATGAAGATGTCATCAGCGCTGATGTCCTCAGCTGGAGCAGGGTCAGCAGTGGACGCAGAGGAGCGCGCGGGCTTCTCCACCTCCCTGCGTCCCCGGGTCAGTTTGGTGAAGTACGCCGAGAATCCTCTCTTCGCCTGCCCGCTCCCGGGTTGTGCGTCTCCCTCTTCCTGCGCGGCCCCTTGGAGCAGAGAGCGCGTCCCGGTGTCCACTCCGTGTGCGTCCTCATCCACCTGAACCCGGTGATGCTGCACAGCAACCAGGAGCAGCAGCAGGCAGAGGCCCGCTGTGCTGGCTACGGAGATAGCGGTCTTCTTTCCATTATTTTTCAACATGATTAAACTTTATAAAAAAAAGACTAAACGAATCCCCAATGCTAAGTCCATATGGTGTTTTTTTCTCTCAATAAAACAAAAAAGGGTAAGTGGACGGTCCGTCTGGGTGCATAGCTGAATCGCAAATAGGTAACTTGTTAAGAGGGATAATATATAAGCTTCCACGCTGACCACGCCTCATGGGCGGTCCCTGAAGATCAGCATGCCGGTGAGTGACGCGACAATGGGGCGTGGTTATAGCTGTTTTGAGTGTGTATCCCATGCAGAGTTCAGTTTGGCTTTTATAGATAATATGAGTAAAAGATTGACCCAAAGAAAGCAAAAGTGCAGGTGGTCGCTAGGAACGGTGTGTTTCAACGTGCTCCTCCGTCACTTCACAACACCGTTTGTGAAGGTTTATCCTCCAGACCAGTGAAGCTGAAGTTTGAAGTGTGAGCTGGGTGTTCACCAGAGAAACAGCCTCTATTGTTCCTCACTGACCTTGTGAGGATTCTAAACAGTTGGCCATTACCGAACACTTGTTATTCAAATTCTGGCAACTAACAACTGAGTGCCGTCTGGTGCTGGGACGTTCACCAAAAGACTTGAGCTCCATTTAGACCAACATGCAGCTGGTGGTGGAGCCTCAGTAAACCCCCCCGACTCACAGCAAACACCAGATTTACACAGTTTAGAACCACACAAATGTCTTAAACAGACACCTTTGTCCTTCAAGCCAAACTACCTCCTCCTCAGACATTTAGCAGTATCCAAAGTATAAAGATACATCTTTAAGGCTTTGGTCTCAATCCAGATATTGGGTAACATCACTTTTGGGATAAACTCCCAAAAAGTCAATGTTTTCCTTTAAGGTGTATTAGACAAAGGCTGAGTCACACCCTTCATGTCTGTAAAACATTTGCAACACATCCTGCTTCTTTATCTCCTCTGTCTTTACCTGCAATTGCACTAGTATGAGAAAAACGTATTTTCCACTGCAGGTGTTTTATTCTTTTTCATTCTGGGACATGAGTTACCTCTCTGCTTTGGTGCTCCTGACAGGGCCTTTTGTTCACCTTTTAAAAGTGTGCCTAGAAAGGCGTTTTAAAAGCAAGTATAAGAAACCAGGCAGAAGGGGGTTGTTTCTGTGGCCTTCATTCTCCTTCAGTCACCCGCCTCTTTCTGCCGGGCTTGCAGGGCATTCGTCCCACCTCGGAAACTCTTTTTGGTCCTTTTGGACTTGTGAAAACAATGGCGGCTGTTAAAATGGCAAGTGAAGGAGTAAAGTCTCCACTTGGACCTCCCTCTCGGTTCACTGTTTATTTCAGCCTTTTGCTCCCTCCACTGACACTGACAGAAAAACGCTTTCTTGTCCCTTTTGAAATCACCCCACAACTCCACCTTATCTTTAAGCCCCCATCCCATCTAGCATTACTGCTGAATACCAGTGAGATTAAATCCAGTTTCTTCAGAGAAGCCCACTTCCTCACCATAGTGCCCACAAACCCACAAATAAACCCCACAATGTGCTTGATTTTTCCCCTGATGGTATCGGCATGTTGGGGGATCCGAGCATCCTGAAGAGCCTCAGTCTGATGGTAAAATTAAAGGGCTGCTATGTAAAGTTCCTGCTTTTGCATTTATTTTATATTTCAGTTTGTTTTACATTCTTCATGATGGTTTTCCCGAACGTTTCTGCTTTTTGAAGCTTTTGTTTATTAGTTGCTGATGGTGGTGCACCAGCATGCAGACAGTTGTGATGCGTTTATGGTGAAACAGTTTCCAACCCCTGATTAAGATTAAAATTGTTTTATTATGTGACTTAAATGTATATATATATACACACATATATCCACTACACATCTGTAATAAAAACACACAGGGAACTATTAACTCATTTTTTTAGCATGTAGGGTATCAAGGGCATTTTATTATGTTTTATCTGCCACAGGGGCATCCAAGAGCACACTTTTGGAGGAGTAGGGGCAATTGTAGATTGTAACTGCACTGTAATTGTGACTTTAGTGGAAGCAACTAATCTTTTGTTATGAACTTAATGTAAATATATAAGCTTTATTGCTTTCAACTTGCTTCAACTTAAAATGCTGAGTTGAATGAATAAACTATAAACTACTGAGAGTCCATTCAGCTCATCAATATAAAGTCTCTAAAGTAACAGGACATTAGCAGATTTTCCAGCATGCATTGTTGGTCATGGGCGTTTCATTAATAATAATGATAACTAACCACAATTCAATTTTGTACTGAATGCATCTGTGTAAGTGTGAATAAGGGCTGTAATAAAGTACACATGGAATAAGTCTACACTGACTACCCTCTGAGGATCAGTGGCTGCGAGCCAAGCGGTGGAATCCCTCTTCAGTTCTGTTTATTTTCCCAGTATGGACACACTAGCTCTGATTGGATTACAGGTCGCACCAGAAGTTGGAGTCAGGGGACCGGGCGTCCTACTTAGATCTCGGTTTTAGTTTCCCTCCTCATGCAACACTAGAGGAAACTCTCCAAGGACCATGACTGAGAATGCTTCAACTGCTAGAGAGACACATTTTTATTGATCTGCAGAGAGAGTTCCCAGAAGTCGGAATGGACCTCCTTCTAGTAAACACAGTGAACTGGTCAGATAAGGGAGAAGACTGGATCCTTAGTTGAGATAAAGGAAAACACATTCCCATAATGCATAAGATAAGAATTATAATGCAAAAGACCACAAGAACAAGAACATAATGCTCCATTTTAAATTAAAGTCCTGCATTATTTTTGCCAAAGTAGCTTAATTTTGTTCAACTGTAAATGATTAACCAGGAGCTAAGGAGTGTCAGGTTACATGCTGGCAAGCCTGGACATGTTGAACATCCTTTCTTCTATTCAATACTAAGAACTATAAATCATCTTTTATTGCCGACTCAGAAATATCAGCCTTTTTAAATCACATCAGTTTTTGTCATATACGATTCTTCTTGGTTTCACAACAGCATGGACCTCTCTTCACTGTACAAAATCATTGATTGTTACTGGAAACAAGATATTCACTGGAGAGCCTTCAGGTTTATATTTCCACTAAGAGCTCAACAAACTCGAGGGAGTTCTGAAAGCTGCTGACAGCTTTGAGTTATTTCCATATCATAATGTGAATTTTAAGAGGTAGGAGGTTGGTGGTTGTGTGTCTTAAAAAAAAAGCCTGTGAAAAGGCCCCTTGTGTTGGGTTAAATGACCATTTTCCCAACCAATACACAGTCTCTTTTTGTCTGTGGCCTGTAGCTACCTTGCTGGGACGTACAATAGGAGATCCAGCAGACAAAGAAAAGACAGTGGAGTCATTGAGGTTCTTTTAAATGGTTTGTTGTGTTCTCTCCTCAGGCCCTTTCTCATTTAAATATATTAAATGTGTGAGCCGTTGCAGAGGCGGTGTGCAGAATAGGATTTGTTTTTCCCTGTAATCACAGGACATTATATGTAAAGAGTTTGTTGTAAATGTAGAATCACCATGTCAGAGTTAGTTTTTCTGGAGGATGTATCGGTAGCAATGAAGTTTACTCTAAATGTTTTTGGCTAAATAAACAGGCTCAGCGCTCTGAGGCGAGGGAGCTCTTTGCTGCACAGGGGAAAGATGCAACTCTGCAGATACAGTTAAAACAGGAAACTCGTGGCTGGTGGTTCCTGTCCTACTTTAAAGTGGGCCCCCCCATCATACTTGTTCTCTTTTCACGTTCCTCAACATAACTGGACAAACACAAACTATTGACATAACTGTTCAGACCTGCTCATCAGCCCCTGCTCCTGCCCTACTTCCACTCTGTCAGCCTAATGCTTCCCAGCACTCTCTCTTTGTGCCGGCCCCTGTTGTTCTGGGAACATCAAATGATCTCCACATTAAACCGGGAGGTCTCTAGTCTAGTCTTTACAGCCTCACGACTGTGGCTCCTTGCAAAAATGCATTTATAGGGGGAACGGTCCAAATGTTGAATGGTGGGGGAGTTTGGCATGGTTTCCTACTTGTTGTCTCTTTTCTCAGCTGTGTTACAGGGAGGGCTTTATATTGAGGAACGCGAAGAGGTGCGGAGATATGATCTGTGTGTGTGTTATAGTGGAAGAATAGGGCTGTAGGATCTGATACAGTGAAAATGACAGAGCAGTATGATGTGTCAGACTCTCACGGGACGGCAGGCAGAGTGGAGCTCCAGCGACAGAGGCTCCGCTGCGAAACTGCTGAGGTTACGCTCCGGGAGTGTTATGTGGGTGTTACTACACTCACACGCATTGTGTAATTTCCCCTTTTTTTCCAGAAGGACATCTGAGTGGCTACAGACTTTTTAGCGGTTCAGTGGTAACAGTTTCAGTGAACATTAGTTAGATTTTAATATCCTTTACTGTCACTGAGTTATACGGGGGTATAGCTCAGTGGTAGAGCATTTGACTGCAGATCAAGAGGTCTCTGGTTCAAATCCAGATATCCCCTGAATCAAACATTTGTAGAATAAAAAAAAAAAAGAATCATCTAATGTGAAGGATGATTCTAAGTAAAGATAAACTCTGTACATGCTGGTAAAAACACTCTTCAAACTGTGAGATTAAAAAGTCAAAGCGTTGTTTGGTAATTCTTATCAAATACAACTCATTTATCATCTCTAAAGAAATTGATAATATATTGGTTGTTAGAAAGGACAGAAAAAGTGCATTGTTCCTTGTGCAAAAAGGTTCCTGCAGTTTGTGATTCCTTCATTTACACTACTCATGGCAATGGGACCACAGGTAAAAAGGCAAAGGGACTCCCTTGGGTCTCACACTTCAGAGTGTACTGTTACTCAGTCTGTTTAGAAACGTCCGAACCTCTGCGACCTCCCCACTTCCCAGGCCTCTGGGCTTTGTGGTGTATCTCCCAGCGGTCTGAAAGGCAACGCTCAGAAACATTAACCATCAGGAAAGGCCAGAATATTTCTAAGAGGCTTGATTACCCCTACGCTTTATCACAATATTCTCTTCTGATACCGTGACACCCCACAGTGAAGTTCAAGGTCATCTCTCCAACTTACTCCATCTGCATCTATTTAGGATTTGAATGCATGTTTGCTCTGCAGTCAGAGGTCTATTAGCAGCCAGTAAGATTAATCATTTTCAGACTACTAAGGTTAATAGTCCCCCTTCAGTTTCAAAGTCTGCAAGATTTCAACCTTTCACTTATTGTTTTTAAGACCCTTGTGGATTTTTAGTTTGTGTTGTAATGCGGATCAGTAAACTTCAGTCGTGGCTTATTGTTTACCAAGAGTGAGCTCCGTGGGGAGCTGGGTGATAAACAGCAACATGGGAGGCCAGACAAATGAAGGAGCCATGACAATGAAAAGCAGATGTGACTTTATTGCTTTGTGAAAACAGTAAGAGACAATATAGTAAATGCTGGCTAATTGTTGAAGATACTCTGGTAATTGATTGAACATTTAACATTTGACATAATATATAAACAAGATGACACAGATGTAGTACTGTCCTTAAAAGTCACAAACCTATCTTGTCTCTCACGCCTTTAAATCCAGTTCCCTCGTCATTTTATCAGTTTTGGAAGCTGTTATTTATTTTCATGATCCGTTAATTGCTATTAAAATAAAAATCTGGGTCCAGCAGGAGGACTCAGTATTAAAGGATAAAGGGTTACAGGGCCAAGCAGGGGTTGCCACATGGCATATATTGAACATGCCACCTGTCAGGAAATCCTGTCTCATTTCAGACTCCCCAAACACACACACACAAACAAACAAACACACACCTTCTTCCCAGACTGTCCAACCTGGTCAGTTGAGGGAATCCGCTCTTTTTGTTACTGGGATTAATTCCTGGCACCAGCCTTGGCCCATCTCCAGCCGGGGAACAAGAGCAGCTTCCATCCCACAGAGCAGCAGTTTATCCCTTGTGGTGGGTCCAACTGGGCTGATCCTCTCATATTAAACGGATTAGCAGAGGCCTTGTCCCGCTGTCAGGAGCTCTTGAAAAGAACAGGGTCTTAGCATGTGTTAGCATTATTTTTCTAACAAATATTCAAACTGTAAATGTGAATCATGACCTGAATACTGAATACTGCAAATAAATCTTCTAGCCTGTGCACACCGGGGCCTGTAAGATCAAAGGTGAATTGTGAATCTTGTGTATTTCTGCACACTAGTGTCGGAGACATGATTCGTAGCTGACCTCTCTCAGTATCAGCCGTGTTTAGCTCTTGTAGTATCCGTGGGAAACTGTAGCATTAGCACTGCTTTCAAGCCCTTTGATTTCCCATGGGAGACATCCATGACAACGGCAGGTTAGACCAGGACCTAAATGCTACATGGCATGACTGAGAGATCATGTTACAGATATCAGGAAAAAATCACATTAAGGGTGCAAGGTTCACCCATGGAACTACGTCAACTACACACAAACTGCATTTATTCTCAGGCATATTTAACCAGAACTCTACTGCTCTTTTTTTGCTGTAGCTCACAAGCACAAACCAAGAATGTATACGTCATTTATTGCTCCCTGGGGTTGCTCTGCATGACGACTGCACTTCAAACGCAGACAGTGTTAGATCTCATGCTCTGCCAGTCTTTGAGTAGACGGATGGCAGGTGCTCCTCCCTGTTTGCGCACTCGTATTAAGCTCCTTCAGTTGGCAGCTGACCCCTCATCCTCACAGGTTTCCATACGGGCGCCACACTAATCACACTGTTTAATAGGAGGCTGTCTGTGGTTGAGGCCTCACACCAGCACAGATGTGCTGAGATCAGCCCACTGTCCCTGCTCCAGAACCAGACCTTGCAGTGTCAAGCTTGCGTTAGTCTGATTCTGGCCAACAACCTTAGCGTTGATCTTTACGCTTATATTTTGCTTATTCCTACTTCACTTGGATGTTTGAGCTTCACTGTGCAGAATGATGCATGTGCAGAGTTTGACACCAGAAGGCTGTTTTCACATTCAAAACTTGCTCACCTTAAATCCCAGTTTCAGATTTGTACATATTGGCGTGATTTGTGAAGCTAATTTGTGGTCCATATGTAACTTATAAAAGCGTTATGTGGAAACTTAAAACCTCCATTGCACATAACCTGAGAATGGACCTTTCAGCGAAGTAGAATACACCATGTCTCAAAAATGAAGACAGAAAAGGGGGAAAGTCAGATCTCAATGAAAACTCTCACATGCATGCACCCAACTGTGCTTAAAACCACACACACACACACTCAGACAGAGTTATGTCTGTCCCATCAGACAGTCCTGGTCATGGGATCTACAGTGAGCCCCCTCCTGCTCAGCTGGACTCAGCCCAGTATCATTAAAGTCTGTATAGTCCATTCAGCGAAGCAGGAACGGCCCCCAGTTGAGTCCACACTTACTCACTGGCCCTTTCCCACAACCTTCAGCCACCTTGCAGGAAGTCATCCATGCATAAACGCACTCCTTAGTCAAAGGCTGAATGTAGAAGTTGTCCCGGAGGTTGGCTGCTGCGAGTGCGGCATTAGTAAAGCACATGCTCTCCTTTCACTGAGAAACAATGCTGCCCATTGTGTCGGGCCACAAGTGTCTATTCTGATTTAAAAGAGGATCTCACAAGCAGAAAGACAATGAAGAAGGAATATCTCGGACTACAATAACAGACAGGATGCATTCAGGACTGCACACCACCAGAAAATGAACAAGCCAGTATCATCCTCCAGATAACAGAAACTTCATACTTAACATTAACAAAGAACCACACTCCACCTCAACTGATGAAGTAAAGATATCATCAGCTGCCTGAGCTGCAGAGTAATGCCCTCTGTAATTGTTTTGACAGGTTGAACTTATCTCTGTTTTTAACTGATGTAATATGCTCTACTGGGCCTCTCAGAGATGTCAAAATAAGAGCTTAGTATGATGAATGGATGAGACCAACGGATCCCTGGATTTACTCTGATAACAGCATTATACGAGTCATTAGTGAGAGAAAGCCTGACACACAAGGCAGCCGTGCAGGCCTGATAAGTGTCATGAAATCACCTGAAAGTTTAATTTGTGATATGTTGAATCCAATGTAGTTGGAGACTGTGTGTAGCAGTGACATATTTTGAACAGAAAGTGTGAAATGTTGTCATCATGTTCCATCCCACCTCCTCTGGCCTCTTCCCTGGTTTATAAATAGCAGTGACCCATCTTTAAATAGGACATTGTTTTGTCTATAATTGTCCTTCCATCCATGTGCTGTCCTGATCACTGATGCTGAAGCTCCACGGTAAACATCCTATGACCCTCCTAACCCGGGACTCCCATGGGTGAAAACTCTGACCTCATGTTCTTAATATTTACTTACACTACCCAGGCCTACATGATTTAGGAATGTGCTAGAAAAATGTGACCAGAAGTTCGTTTCAATCAAAAGCTATTTTTAATAGAAGTTCAGGCATGCAGAGTTGAGTGTATCAAATGTGCGCTGATAGGAATTTTGGCAATCAACCCATGGCCATTTTTATTCAATGGAAACTAACAATATCTATAAGTATGTTTCCATCCACCTGTTTTTATGAGTGGAAACACTGGAAGTATGTAAAAAACTCTGAATATCACCAAAAACACTTTTTTACACTTGGCTAAGTTGGAAAAGCTGCTGTATTGATTAAATAGAAATGCAAAAGATTCGACTGGAAACAGACCAAGTTTGTTGATGTACATGACATAAGTGTCCACTGAAGCTCTTCGTTCGTTTGAGGTTTGACTGGTGGTCTTGTTGTCTCTTGTTGTGCCCAACAGCTTTTTGTCTTGATGTCCTCAACTCCTAATATTTGCATAACTGTAGAGGAGAAGTTCGGTTAAAATGTGCTCAAATTTGGATGGAAACGTCTTACAGGTTTTCTTTTTGCATATTTTAACTTCCTCATTTTAGACCTTCGGTTTCCTTTTTTTTGTAGAGTTGTTAAAGGAAAAAGCACCAGCTTTAGAAGTGGGAAATAAAACTCGCTAAACATGGTTTCTCCTTTCAACATGATTAGGCTCAGCATCAGACTGTTTAAGAGGAGCCTTTTAAAAGGATGTTTAGGGGCTTGGAGCAGGGGTGTACTGGCGTGGTGGTTCCCTATTCTTCCCATTATCCGGCTTACTATTTTCATTGGAGTGAAGGCCATCCATCAGGAGCCCCTATAGGTCCTTTCAGAGCTGAATAAAAGGATCACTGAACAGACCTGTCTGTGGGTTTCTCAGACATGGGAGACAACAGATGTGTTAAACATAGCCAGCTCCCTCACAAAAAGCCCAGAGACCTGAGGTTGCATGCTCTCTAATGGTGAGGCAGCTTTATGTTAATTGCTGAATGGAGTCGGTCAAAGCTTCTGCATGCTTTTAGTGAGCACGTTCAAGGAGGAATCCAACATCATAAAGAACTTTAGACTTAACTTCCCTCCACTTTCAGGAAGGGAAGAGCGGCAAAGAAAAGGCAATAAAACGGTTACAAGAGCTATAACCCAACTGTCTTTAGATCCCACAAAAAACTTTATCCGAGTCTAAAACTACAACAGGAGTATTTGGACTTCAGATTAGGCAGATCAGTTCCCAAAGAATCAAAACTAATAAGCCTTGATTTGAGTATTGACACTATTGCGTAAGTATGATCGAAACTTGTATTATTATTTGTATTATTAAGTATTATCAGCAAAATGTATTAGGTATTGTGCAAAATTGTGTTTTAGTATGAATTGATAATTAATTAATATTATTATTCTAATACTGTGTTAGTTTAATATTAGTTTTAATAATAGCATTATAATTGAGCATATTGTTGAATTTCTATCACCTATGCGTATAAGCAGAATTAGTAAGGTGCTGATTTGAACTATTATCTCTCGGAATGACTTTATATTTTACAGATCCAAATCAAATTGTGTGCTGTTGCCCCCACCCTGACTTCAAATGTATTTTTATGTTTCTTTATTTTGGATGGATGTTTCTTGGTTGCAGACAACAATAAAAAACATGGCTTCCAGTATGATAGCAAACTGTGGGAGCCTGTTACTGTTTGCCTGCTGGGGCCACGCATACCTCCTGTATTCCTGTGGGAATCAGGATAATCCAAGGGGATCCCAGCTTTTTGTCAGAGCACAATGTCTCCTAC
Organism: Nannoperca obscura; assembly: GCA_036024295.1. Taxonomy (NCBI): domain Eukaryota; kingdom Metazoa; phylum Chordata; class Actinopteri; order Centrarchiformes; family Percichthyidae; genus Nannoperca; species Nannoperca obscura. The sequence goes on from JAVQJL010034206.1 coordinate 78,555, forward strand.
ACAATTTTACAAGTTGAATGTCCTTATACATTCAGCAGCATGCAGCTCAGCGCACCTTAAAACATACATGACATATCAGATATTTTGTTGATTTCACCCAAAAACAGAGTTTTAGTTCAACTTCTGCACCCAGTATCCTTCTGTGGCACTGAAGGAGGAGGAGCAAAGGTCCCTGCATCAAACCCCAGAGCCTAAACAATGGGAGCTTGGCGTGGACAGCCCGAGGCGAAGCCATCTGCCACAGAGAGAGTGGACTCCCTTTGTCAGCCATTGTGGAATGTGGAGGCAGATTGATGAGGGCCGGGTGATTCCTTTAGGGGCTGGAGAGGCAGCATACAGCGCTGCAAACTCAAATAGACACCACAGGGAACTCCCTCTCCTTCTGTCTCCATGCTCAGCAGTCACATGACAGAGCGGCCAGACGCTACAACCTGGGAAAATGAAAAGAGAAAGTGTTTTGAGAAGCTGATTTAGAAATTTCGAAAATTCAAGTCAGTCGCATTCTCAGGCGACATTCCAATAAAAGACTTGGTGTTAGCTTGTTTTTTTTAGCTAAGTTTGTTTTCTCTATGCTTTTTTCTTAGAAGGGTGCATTTTCTTCCTTTCTGTGTTGTATAAGAATGTGATGTAAGCTGGGGTCCTGCGAGGTCATGATAGTGTGTCCCAGCTTGGATGATGACCTCCGACCCTCTCAGCAGGTGTGTGTGGAAGGCCTTTATTGAGAAAAGCCAGTCCAGAAGCTTTGTGGCTCTTTAGAGTGGGTGGGGGGGTAGAGGGGCTTGGAAAACAGGGCAGATGTTGTATGAGAAATCCCCCAGGGGAAAGTGTGCCGCAACGAGACAAGGGGTCAGGGTAAAAAGGCGGATCTCTAACACAGCCAACACAACAGCCAACTCTGGTTTCCATGGTAGCGTGCTGCATCACTAAGCCGTCTGTCTCTGGGACATAAAATATGACTTTAGGCTCTAGGATCACAAAACAAGCCTTTATTCTGCTTCTGATAGCAGACGAACTCCAGAATCTGCTTTAGAATCAGAGTCAGAATGACCACGAACATTTGCAGGGACAAGAAACTTTTAGGTGATTTTGAGATCAGTCCAAAGTGAACCAGGAAACTAACAGTAATTAAGGTTCATGACTTCCTTTATTACACAATTTAAAATTAGATATCAAAATCAACTTCCCCTTGAAAGTCCACCAGTGCTGCAAACTAATTATATTTAATCAAGTGTTGTACTTGAGTACAAAAGAAAAAGTATTCATGAAACAGGAAATATTATAATATGATATATTATTGTATTAATATTATTAGTGATGCATTGATATATAGACAAAATATTAATGTTGTAGTTAATTTATAATTACTGCTTTTTTTTTTGTTGTTGTCCTTTTCTCTGTAGAGCACTTTGAATTGCATCCGTGTATGAAAGGTGCTATATAAATAAACTTGCCTTGCCTTGCCTTGCCTAATTTAACTGTTACATGCAAAAAAAGCATCAACATCATTCCTTGCTCACATTGTTTTTCTTACTTTTCTGCACCACGCAAACCCAATACTAAATCTTGACCAATAAACAGCAACTATAATAAGAAACTTTAAGGTCTGGGGACAGTTTCAGCTGTGGAGCGTCAAAGCCACAGGGTGCAGCAGAAATAAGAAGGAGATAAAAAGCACAGCTTGTTGTCCTGACTGTTTACTGTAGCTGGACTGTGAGTCATTTCCTTTGAGGTGACGGCTGCAGAGGAATGTGACTTTCTGCTGATGTCTTTGATCAAACCCTGAATGCATAGGGTTATCTCAGTATGCACTAAATGGGTAATAAACCACTCACTAGCCCACTGACTCTGAGCGGGTCACATCCTTATTGCAACAGAATGTTAGGAGGGCGTGAAGGGAAGTTTTTATTTAATATACCGTAGCTAAAATCTTCACTGGACAGGATTATATGTCATTTTAGTGACATGTTAACACGCCACTGTCAAGCTTGTTAAAGACGATTTACCACCCAGAGCTTTATACAAAAAAGTTTCAACATCTAACCTTGAACATCAAAGCTTACCGAAGGAATGGCCATAAAGGGGCATGTGATCAATCTGGAAAATCTTACAGTGTTATAATGAATAAAGCACACTACAGTGTAACACAAAGAACTTTGTTCCTCTCAAGGATTGCTCAAAGGAAGAGCTAACTTGAGTAATAAATAGCTTGAGGGAACAATAATTTGAGATTACAGAACATTTTGCAGAATGACTTTTAGGATGAGTTTGCGAGCAGAAAACATTTCCCAACAGTCTTGTTGTTTTTTTCCTTCCTGACCCGGTCCGTAAAATGCCATTGTTCATTTTGCCAGGGGTCTCTGTCTTTCTACAAAGGGCCCTTCTCTGCGACAACGCTCTCAGGCCAAATGCTCGCCTCTTGTACGTGAGCTGTCAGTCCTGTGACGCATGAAATTTGTATAACATTACAGGGGTCACAGCCCATGGCTAAGATGATCGGGTGAATGAAAGAAAGTGGGTCAGGGCTCTGGACAAATCTTGAACTTCAGCCGGCATGAAGAAAGCACAGGTCAAATCATATTTAGATATGCATCTTCAGCCAATGGTTGGCCATAATATTTGAAAAGAACTCCTCTGAAGTACCTGGTCATCTCTCTATAGAGCTATTGTTGAGAAATCCCAAAGAGTTTCACATCATATCAGTAAATACATCAAAGCCGCAAACCCCTTTGCCTTCTGTGTTCAGATTTTTAGCTAAATGTTAACATCAGCATGCTAACATGCTCACAATGACAATGTTAATTTGCTGGTATTTAATTTAACATTTTAGCATGCTAACATAATAAGCTCAGCTGGGGCTGATGGGAATTCTATTAGTTATGCAAGTATTTAGGAATAAATGTGGGAAAATGAATGTCTGTACAACATTTCATGGCAATCTTTCCTGTAGTTGTTGAGATATTTCCATCTGGACCAAAGTGGTGAACCAACAAACCAACATGCTATGCTAGCCACGCTGCTAGCAAGACACAAATGAGGCTGAAACAGGTGGATTGTAGATTTAGGACTGGATTGCTTGTGTGAGTGTAGGTCACTTTGATTATGGGTTATATTATACAAGAATGTGAGCAAAACAATATGAAAGGAAGCTGAAGTATTATAGCACTTGTTGTACAGTGACAACTATTTGAGCGCCACACCTAAACAAATCAAACATCACGGACAGAAAGGAAATTCACTCAGAATTTAGGGGATAATAAACAAACTTGACAGATGACGTTTTGGAGTTCCTCTCTTCTAGACAAAGCCAAAAGATAAGTCTGTATCCCTGTCTTCTGCCAAAAAGGATACAGGTACCGTCAGACCTCCATGAGCCAACACAAACATGGAAACCTCATCACTGCCTGAGCAGAGGTGGAGGGAGGAGTCCTTTCCTCTCCACAAATCTCCCTCTGATTAGCAGGAAAGGGTCATTGTGCTCTGACATCTCTTTGTCTCTGTAGTATTGACGGAAAAGATGCTGATTTCCCAGGTCATCACCGCCGCTTCATTGGTTTTCGGCCAAAGTTTGCCTGACCTGACTCACCATGACCTCAGCTGAGACAACGTGAACACAGTCACATCTCCAGGAAGAGTCTTCATTGTGGTTTTGCCTCTGTTTGGATATATTTAATATCTGAAGATGGTTTTTGCTTGTTTAAGTCATGAAAAACACGACAACCAGCCAGTTTTAGCTTCTGCAAGCCAAATTCAGCAGCAGCCTGGAAATAACATAATACATATCCTGTGAAGAAATCACAGAGGGATGTCATGTATGGAAATGATAAACATCAGATGGAAGGTCTTCAAAGCCTTTGAGGACATTACACTTGCCAAGCCATGCTGTAATGTTGCATCCGGGGTCCTTTGTAGATGACAAATGACAGTTTAGAACAATAAATCAGTCTAATTATATTGATTTATGTGACTTTTATAAGACTTTATGGTCTAATGACCACATTTTACGTCTCTTCTTAAAATTCTGTGGCTAACTAAGTGTCATTTCATGCTTCCATGTTTATGAGTTGATCGTGTTAACTGTAAAAATGTCTCGCGGATGATTCCCTGGACATTATCCTTGATCCTGTCTGTGTGTTGCCAAAGATTGGAATAACAGGACAAATAGAGAGTGGGATGTGAGCAGCTACACTCTGACCTCCATCTGCACAGTTTCCTCTCCAGTCTCCATGGGTGGGACTCCCCCAAGCCAATAAAACTCACGCATTTCTACTGTTTCCCCATCATATCTCCAATTATGCAGTGTTATGCCTTCTCAGACCGGCTCTAGTGTTTCTCAGAGTGCTGAGGTTAGGGACCCTCGTCGAGGGTTTGTTGCAGTTGGGCTGCTGCCCCTGGAGATATTAATCTGTAGTCATGGAGCAGGAAATCAAAAATAAGCTGTAGAACACACCAAATTAGTGGAAACAGCTAGATAATCCACTTTCTTCATAACAATAAAGTAACAGACATGTTTCTCAGAAAACATCTTAGTGCTGAGATCATCTGTAAGAGACGAAAATCATCATAACACAAGACATTGTTGGCGCTGAACCTTGGATGTGTTCCTTTGGCTGCTTTAATTTAAGCAAACAGTGCCATGAGAGCTTAAAAGATGCCTATCGAAGATATATAAAAAGTTTATCTTATTATGTGATTTGCTTGATTTCAGGTTGAAACCAAAAATTTCCCAAGGACGTAATGCTTAACAAGACTGTGAGTCCGCAGCCATGCTACTTAGGCACAGTGGTGCTTAGCTAAATGCTAACATGCTTCCAATGATCATGCTAGCATGTTGATGCATGTTGTTCAGCAGGTGTCATGTTCACCTTGTTCAGTTTCTTAGTTGATTGTGTGCATGCTAACACTTTCTGATTATCATTAAACACAAAGTGCAGCTGAGGCTGATGGGAATGTCATTACTTTTGCAGGTATTTAACCAAAATGAAGCGCTGACCCAATAACAACACTAGATAAAAGATCGGGGGATCAAAGATATTAGAAATCATTCTCTTAGGACTGTGAATGTGTTTACCAAATTACATGGCAATCTCTCCAATAGTTGTTGAGATATTTCTATAAAAAAAACAACAATGTCAGCCTCATGGTGGTGGTTGAGGAAAAGCTGAAGTCAATAATCATCTGAGAACCATGAATGTCTGTACCCAACCCTTCGAATAGAACAGTGTGACCTTAGGGTGGCGCTACTGGAAGATTCAAAGCATTAACCAAGTCATTAGAATGTATCCTCAATAGCTTGAATATCTGTAGTAACTTTAGATATTTCGGTCTGGACTGAAGTAGTGGACCAACAGACATAAAGCCAAGCTAACATGGAAAAAAACATCTGGCTATCTGCAACAGAATGTTGGGGATTTTTCTTAATATAAAAAATGCTGACATTTCTGAACACACTCATTATTTATTTCAGGAGGCTTTGCACAGATTAAACATCCATTTTGGTTTTTACATTCAGTAACATAAGGACATGGAGACAAGCAAGATTAACATGTGGCTTGAATTTGCTTGGTTGGCTTGATTGCCAGCAGAATGAAACACTTCCAGCCCTTTAAGGAGATCGGGGTTCAATCTGATGCATCACTCAATCCCCTCAGGAAGTGTGTGCACCAGTGCAAGCAAAGGAAGTTTACTCATGCTCCACGGATCTCTGTTTATGTTGGGGCCACCTTGCTAGGATGTAGAACAGCTTTGAATCTTTTTCTTTTTCTTTTTGTGAAAGACAAACAAATTGATTCTGTTGTTATTGACGAAACGCAGGATGTGGCTCTTGGATAAACCACAGAGATGGTTTTGATGAGAGGGAACCAGAGTTGAGGCAATTTATTGTCATTAATGCAACGATACACTGATTCTCTGAGTTTGGACAGTTGGTCAGCTTATGTAACAAGAGGAATGTCGCTGATTAGCATTACTCTAGAAAAGATAACATAGCAGTTTGAACCAGTTTTAAGGCAGAACATCCTAAACAGCTGTGATTGTTTAGCATGCATTGCCAATGGCAGATCAGATAGATAGCCTAATTGATAAAGTGGTGTTTGACTGTGTCTTAAAAAAAATCTGAATTATGTCACAATGTCACAAAAGTCTAATAAAGGCAAATATGCCAAACAATTACCATACATTTAAAGGTGTAATTACCCTTTTCTATTATTTTAATTAACTAATGTAAACACATACGCATATCAGTCTGCTCTATCTTTTAACAAAGTATATTTTCATATAAGTTACAAAATGCCATTTTGTCCCCAGAAGCATTACAAAACATCAGAATTTCCTCTCTTTGATTTGTGGTGGTCTTACAGATGCAATCAATCTTAAGATAAGGGGGTTTGGTGTTTGCTTTAGTGGATGTAGGATGTAGGAATGTGTGGAAAATGTTTTTTTTCTTTCTGAGAATGTTTGGGATTTGCTGTTATCTTCATCATGTTTTACACACAGCAGTGAAACAGAGATGTTCTGGCCGCCAGACACACAATGGCACAAGGTTATCAGCTGTGTCACTTCAGCTTCTCTTGCAGAGAATACACACACACACACACACACACACACACACACACACACACACACACACACACACACCTCCCCTCTGCTCCAAAGTTTGCTTTGCCTGCAGAAAAGGCATGTTAGCCAGGGCCATAACTTCCACTGAGGACATGAAGGTCATGCGCTCTATATATGAATGGTGTTCATTTCCATTTTTACACAAAGACACCATTTAAAGTCTTCTTAAGTTCTTGTATTCTGACTTCTAATGGAGATCTGTTACTTCAAATCCCCCCTTTACTGCATAATATCTCCCTAAAAAAAACAACCTCCAAATCAGAAGAGTTATTTCTATAAATGTACCAGTCGACATCAATAACTTTCTGAAGTGAACTGTTAGCTTTCTTACAGTGTTACTTGTTATAAATCCAACTTTGTACCTTTGATATCTGTTACAAAAGTTGTGTTTCCCGTTTTCAGTCTGTGGAAAGTTGCACTAAAACCAAAAGTCTGCCCTGATGTTAAACTGTGTGTGTTGAGCAGGTTTCACTCAGGAAAGGCTCACATCCTTCTTAAAGCAGAAGTGGAAAAGTTAACAGTAAAGTGACCTCACCAAATCTGTAAGAATTGAACACAATCTCTTTGCATTGTCTGAGATGTAAACAACTTAATGTCCCTTCTCTTGGTGTATTGATTGTCCGACCACAGACAGTGAATGGGTGTGCGCTTTCCTCTTTTGTTCTCTCTTCAGCTGCAATTTAGACAAGAAGATACTATGTTTTCTCTTCATATAGATACTGGTAATGAAACAGTTCATTGTGAAGCACCCTTCACTTCCTTCCCTTTATGTTTGCACATCAGGGTTTTAAATACATCCTCATTTATCTACATTGTCAGGGTTGTGAACCTACAAGTTTGATACGTAGCCCATGTATGTTTTATCACATGTAGCACACAAGTGGACACAGCAACATACTCCAATAAACCCTGAGCCCACCACCAGCATATAAAAAACCTTCTTCATTATTTAAAGAGGCACTCCACCGCTTTTACACATGAAGTTCAGTTTACTGGTCAGCCTGCAAAATCAGCAGAGCTTTGCAAAGTCAGATCAGGCTGTCAGGGCTTCACATTTTAAACCAAAAGCCTGCGTTACAAACTGGTAACGGTAAAGGTGTTTAGGATTCAAGGAGGATCTTATGAAAACTGTAACTGACTTGCATTGTGAGAAATGTAGGGTTCAGTGTGAACCAGGCCAAGAGACTAAAGGTCCCTCGGCTTCTGCTGCTTTAATTCTGATCATCCCTTTTCCAATCGGTCTCCTGTGAGTTCCCCAACACCATGGAGGTGCAATACCAATATGCTGGAGTTGACATACGCTCACCTTAATATAGGGCCTAACTAACTGATTACGTTGTCCATTGTTATCGCTGACCCTCGTTACAAGACAAAAATCATCTTTAGAAGTTATTTGTCTCATATTCAGCCAAAACAAAATAACATAGAATATGCACTGCACTTCAAGTAACTTGTAATCTATTATACTGCCTCATGAAAAGCCACACGTTTAGGATAAAGCAATGAAAGTCTAATTAATGATCCAGTAAAGCTCAGTGAGAACTGGGCCACTGTGACAATATCTGACTGAGATGGTGGGAACCGAGGTCACACAGGAACTGGATGGTGTTTCTCAGGGAAAATTACTAAGTGAAAAATGAAACAGTGGAGCGCAAGAAACAAGACAACGACAACAACAAAAAGATTCTCCACAACACTGTGGTTTGGTTAAGTAGGTTGCGAGAATGGGGTTTTCAAAATGCAACTAACTGTGGTTACCCACGACAGCAGATTTATGATCTGACAGTTTAGGAACTTATATGGAGAGACGGGGTGAAAGAGGGGAAATGTTTTCCCACTGTGAAACAATCAAACAACAAATTACAAGTCATTTTAGATGTTAGATATTTGTGTCAGACTTTACATTACACTGTTCCTCTTTATATTCACTACAACAACCACACCTAATTTATAAAAACTCTGAGAAGAGCTACCCTGAATATCAAAGCAATCTGTGCCTTAAACACAAACAACACAAAAGATGTCTGCAGGTCGACATGAGAAACGAGATCCACCAGAGGAGGAGAGATGGAGAGATCGATTACTCTGAGGTTTCCCATGATCCTGCCTCTCTCCAGGGAGAGAGCGAGTCTCTGCCCCGGCGCTGCGTGGGTCTCTCAGTTGTCATTATCACCGATGGGAGCCACAATAGGTCAGGGAGATGAGATAACATTGTGAGCGGCGGAGCAGCAGGTGAGAGGCTCAACAGGGCACGATTAGGTATCCGGTCCCAGGGTGTAGCATTGCCTGAGGCCTCAGGGGCCTCGGCCCTGCCATCTGCCATGGTGAATTCCTCCTGCTGGAGAGGAACCGCTCAATAGCAGCACAAACTGTTGCTGTGAGGCGTTGCTTTGAGTTTCTCCTGTTACCTTTTATAGAGAGAAGTGTTACACTTTACAGTGTCTTTGTTACAGTCTCAAACACAAGCTCAAAGAATGCAAGAAACCATTGCAGACAAAGGACTGAAACGTCTGGTATTTGTGCAAGGATTCTTTTTTGCTTTGCCTTCTTTAACAATGATCTGGTTTTTGTGCTTTAGAATTTCAAGTTCCGCTTTAAATAGCTATAACATAGAATGCCTGTGTATATAAATGTACTCCATCTGCAGACCCAAGTCAACTGGCATCATCCATGAAATACTGAAAATAGCTTTTATTAGATATGCAGTGCAGATCCTGCCTGCTGTCTGGATTGTAGGTTTCGGGGCTCCAGTGTGAGGCCATCATTCAGCGAGAGCACACCCACGGGATTCTCTGCTGACAGCCATGCTGGATGGTTCACACATGACCCGAGAGCACTGCTGCACGCAACACCCTGTCCTGTGACCTGCCTCCTGTTTGATCTGACAACATGGTGTAAAATTGGAGATGCCCACCGCACTCACACATGCCAGACATGCAGTCTGTCTGACAGGCAGGCGTGAACGCAGCTGAACATGAGAATATTGAATTAGGAGCTGTCGTGCAAATCTAGGATGTGTTGCGAGGCTCTCGGCTTACCAGACAGGCCGGGTGAGCGACGATCAATCACGGTTTTGTAATGGAGCCCTGCAGGAATCAACCAGCAGGTCCCAAACTTTCCCTTTCAGATTGTATTCACTCGCATGTAAATCAGCAGTCTAAATAACCAATGCTCTCCTAAAGCACTGATAGCTGTGTTATCAGGGACACAACTCTGCAGTCGTGATGAGATCTAAGGTGTGTACGAGTGAAGAGCAGTAGCCACATCTGTTCAATCACTTCAAATCAGTTAAACAGCTCACGCTGCTGTTGCAGATATCCGCACTGATAACTGTGACCAGAACCTCTAACCTGAACCTAATAGATCTCGACATGCTCATTATGCACCGTATCTACTTTCATTGACTTAAACTAAATCCTGACACCAAACCCAGACAGTAGGCCACACCAAGCCATATTTAATATGTATATAATATAACAGTTTTCAGCCCATACACATGACCCTTTGTTTGTGATTGAACGTAATGGCACATATTTTTAAGAGGATGTTGTCAGACACCAGTCTGCCTTGAGTGATTTGGACACTGGCTGTCTTTGTGCAGATCTTGACGGCTGATGATATGTCCAGATGTGGAGAGTGACCCCGCACTGACCCTCAGTGGAGCCCACAGTGTTCCTGTTGTCCACCCCAGCAGTGAGATGCTGGATAGTGATGGCCTTAATGGCTGCATATTACATTGCAGAGGAAATAAAAAACAAAGAAGAAAGTCTGTGGCATAAGAATAGACCTGTCTGCATGTGACTTATTCAAAGTTAAATTAAGTTACACTACCGTTCAAAAGTTTGGGGTCACATTGAAATGTCCTTATTTTTGAAGGAAAAGCACTGTACTTTTCAATGAAGATGACTTTAAACTAGTCTTAACTTTAAAGAAATACA
>JAVQJL010034211.1:0-18352 GCA_036024295.1 Nannoperca obscura
CCCCCCCCCCCCCCCCCCCCCCCCCCCCCCCCCCCCCCCCCCCCCCCCCCCCCCAATGGATGGAGTTTTTTGTGGTTTGTTTTGGAGTTGACGAAAAAGATTTCCATCTCACCTGCCGACTCTCTCTTGGGCCTCGCTGTCTCCCGATTAGCAGAAGCATCTACAGAGAACTTACGTGCCTGTTTGGCCTCAGGCTCGCTGACTGTCTCTACGGCCTGATCCTGAGCCTCAGCAGGGACTGGGTCTAAGTGTGCGGCTGTGGCTATGTCAGTAAGTGAGTCAGAAACTGAGTCTGACACAGACTCTGAGAGCAGGTCTTTTGCCAGGTCAGGGGCCCAGGACACGCTGACTCTTTTGCCCCCCCTGCTTTTACACTCCACAGGGCCGGGCTCTGCGAGGCCTGATCCAGCAGCCCCGGCCCCCTCCCTGGCGTCAGTGTCAGCCTGAGCTTTATTGCGCTTTCGCATAGTGTCAGAGGGAGACTGGACAGTTTCATGCGTGCCCGTCCAGCGTGGCCTGTGCTCGGTTAGTTGGCCAACGTTACCCCCCGGCCCCATCTCCGGCAACACACCATGAGGGATGCCGCCCCCTACAGGAGTTAGCAGAGAAAAGCAAAAGGTTTGTTCACAAGTTCACAGCTCCTCTCAATGACACGACATTCAGAGAGCAAATAGAAGGCGAAAGCAATATTCAGTACACCAGCCTATCAAATACTGTACAATGTCTTCATCTGACTGGTAGTGAAAAATGAAGACAAGATGACCAGCAAGTGACATCCGAGTGAGGAAGTGAGCAGGCTTCATTTGAGACCATGAGAGCATGCAGACGAGTGAAGTAGAACAGCCAGTGAGTGTGGATGTGCAGGCTTTGCACGAACCCTCTATGAAAAAACACTGTATTTAAGCTACAATGCCAATGATGATGAGATAAGCGCTCTGTTGAGATTGAAAGCTACAGTACACTATGATCTAATTCATATGAAAAGTTGGATTTTGCCTGCATGAATGTGCAGAGAAATTGACATTGGCATTTTTACTAAGTGTGTTTCATAAGGGGAAACAGGGCATGCTGCTCAGCACAAAGTGAATGAGTGACATCCAAAGGCTGAAAGTTATGTTAGTTATAATGCAGAGAGACGTTATCACAGCAGCAGGATTGGACTGTATAAAGGTTTTCACTTATGTGAACAGAACTTTGGCCAAATAATATAATCAAATAGGAAAAAAGTTGTAATGAACTGAAATTATATTGGATTTTGTCATCAGTTATCAGTCCTTATGGCTCTACTGTCAGTATTAATTATATCAAATAGGCATTGAGAATTATTATCTGCAAAATCACATAAAAATCTGCCAGTCTGGAACTAGATATTTAGTCTAGTCGTTAAAATTAATTTAACTAACAAACAGAACAAAACCACTTTCAGGTTAGCTGCTAAGAGAGAGGTTAATACAGAGAAACTCGGTGCAGTTTAAGGGTACCGGGGGGGAGGGAGAGGTGTGTGTGTGTGTGTGTGTGTTGGTACCTTTAGCACCATGTGGGGTTGCCGACACAACTTGTGCCCAGGGTAGGTGAAGGAAATGGGGGGGGCGGAGGTGGAGGTGGTGGTGGTGATGGTGTGTGACACTGGGCTGGTTTGTAACCACCGCTGAATTGGATCGCACGGACCCAAATTAGAGGAAGTCTACAAGTCCTGCCCCTGCCTCAGGCTGTGCAGGGGGTGGGGGGATAGGTAGGACAGGTGGGGCACATAACAGTGCACAATAACGTGACAGGGTGACAGAGTGGAACCATGGTGGAGAAAGTGTGGGAGTATAGATGCTGATGATGTAAAGAAGTGAAGACATGTCTCAAAAGAGCAGCAGTAACCTTCAACATCACGGTGAAATATCATGAAAACGGCACTTCTTGCACGTCTACAATGTTTTTCTTCAAAGGTTTTGCCAAACTTAAAAGGAAAACTCCACCCTTTGGGACAATATTTAAACGTATCATCAGTCTGTGGTTTTCAGTGCATTTCAGCAGCCATTTTGTGGTTAAATGTCCTCTTTTAAGCTTTTGAGCTCACCTATAGCTGCCTCTACTGCAGGTTTCAGTCTCAGGTTTCCTACATTTCCCAGAATACCTTATATATATATATATATGCTAAAATTAAAAGGTTATATTTTTCTAATTTGGCTTTTTCTAAAGTGAAAATGTCTAAAAGATGTCTGACTATATCAGGTGAAACTGTTGATGAGTTGTATCTATAGTCTAGAAAAGAGCCCTTAGTTTTTTTTTCATTCTGAGGGACTGACATTAAACAAATCACATTAACTTTTAGCATCACAGATAGCTAAAATAATTCTTGTGAAATTAAATATCCTACAAAAACACAATTGTCTGTGTTAATCCATGGGAGTTACAAAATCTAGGCTAACAGCTAAATGAATTCAGAAATGCAAGCTACAACACCAACAGCTGGTTTTTAAACATTATTTTAAAAGCTGGATTTTTCCTTTAAGCCACACATGTAAATATACAAACAACTATAATTCCCAGCGTCCTTTGACTCCTGCATTGGCTTCTTGTACTGAGGCATGAACCGTCAGTGTTACTCACCAATAGCAGCCTTCACCTCCACAGGCTCGGACTCCTGGGAGAACTGGCTGAGCCCTGCTGCGTTCACTGCCCTCACCTTGAACACGTACGTCTCTCCCGTCACCAGGCCGTGGCAGATGAACCTGCAGATGTGTGTTTGATCAAATGTGATGGTGAAAAAACAACTAGCGTGTATAAACTTTGGTTAAAAAGAAAGCAGAGTCGTTTTTACCTGGTTGCATTCACGGGCTTGTTGTTGCACGGCTCCCACACGTTGCTGCCCACGACGCTCCCCTCAATGTAGTAACCAATCAGCTCTTTGGCCTCGCGCGATGCCTCCCAAGACACAACGACTGATGTGTCTGTGTTTCTCGTGGGCACAACTTTGCCCGGGGCAGCTGGGATATCTGTGGGACCGGGACATTTGACACGTTTTGTTTGGGGGGGGGGTGTCATTAACTGTGAATGTGACATCACTGCTGCTGCGATGCGTGCGTGCGTGTTTCTGACCAAGCTTGTCTCCCACGGTGGTGGCCTCGGTGGGGTCGGACGGCTCCCCGACACCGGCGGAGTTGCAGCAGCGGACGCGGAACCTGTAGGATTTCCCCTCGGCGAGGTCAAACAGCGCAAAGCGGGGAGACTTGACCGGGATCTCCGTGTTCACCCTCTGCCAGCTGTCCGTGCCCGACACGCACTGAAACAACACTGGCATGTAACAAATAGGTTGTGGTGCGTTTTAGAACAATGCAAGAACACGTTGTTCAACATTTTACCTTCTCCACGTAGTACATGACGCCCTCAAGGCCTTTCTCTCCGGGTGGCTTCCAGCTCAGCACCACGTAGTTCTTGGTCGCCTCTGTCACCTGCAGATCAAGAGGTCTGCCGGGAACAATGCCCTCTGATGGGCAAAAGATTAAGAATTAGATCCCTTAACCATGCAGCAGAAAAATGGGCATACGTGACCTTCACGTGACAATCAACAGGTAGAAATCACACCTGCAGGCTCCTCCTCTGTGACGATGATTTGGCCGGTCCAGGGCGCAGAGGTACCTGACAGCAAGCGCACAATCATCATGGAAATGTCGTGAATTTTGTCATTTTAATTCTTGACATATCGATAGGAGGCTGGCGGGCTGCGCTACCTCTCATGCGGGCGCGGTCAGCCGGGTCCATGGCAGCCACCGGCTCAGAGACTCGGGACGGGCGGCTCATGCCACTCTTGTTGACGGCACGCACGCGGAAGGTGTAGGAGCGGCCCTCCACCAGGCCGGTGACGGGGAAACGGGCAAACTTAACCGGAGTGTCGTTGCACTGGATCCAGTGGGTGGTTCCAACCTCACATCTGCACACATATTAAATAACAATGCTTACATACTTTTTAATTACAATTAATTGTAATTGTACACTGTGGGGGGTTTAGTACTGCTGGTTGATTTAAAATAACAGTCAGTGATTTTGTTTTTATTGTCAATCAAGTCATCACCAATGTTGGATTATCTTTTATCTTCAGGTTTTTTATTGATGAGTTCTGTAGTTAGAACTGTTTTCTATTTATCCAGTTTGTTTTGTAGTTTTCAGAGCAAAATCGTTGGGAATGCATGGGAATTTCAATCAAACCGAGAAAAGCAAAGTGTCACAGATTACTTTAAATCCGTGATCCTCTCATTCATTTAACTCTTTGCTGTGAGATGATTGACAGACATCTTTAGCAGACTAATACCAGGCAGCAACATATTGCTTCACCTGTCCACAAAGTAGCCCAAGATGGAGTTGCCACCGTCGATGGCTGGCTGCTTCCAGGTGACAATAATGTAATCCTTATTGGCATCCAGACAGCGCACATCCAGAGGGGCACCGGGAGCGCCTTCAACCTCGGCATCGGCATCTACCACAAACAGTAACAACATCGTAAGGATTGTTAAAATGCACATTTATTCATATTTTGAGAATATCTCTGTAATGTAGTGGTTTCACTGTAGCTGGTTGATGATGAATGCTGAAGATGGAATTAAAACAGGAAGAGATGGTTATAACCAGAGAGTGTTGTCACAAAGAGCACTAAGGAAACTGGGCAGCCCATTGTTTCTCCTTGAAGCAGATATTCACGGTATCTAGCCAGACTCATTCCATAGCTGAGCTCTCTGAGAATAGCCCGACTGCAGCCGGGCTCATATAGCGTTGAGTACCTGGCCTCTTCTTTACTGGGCGACCCTGAGCTGCACCAGGGGAACAACGGGGTCTATTTTCCAGCATGTTGGCTCCTGTGTAGAAGCTGAACCCCTAAAGCTCAGGTTGTACCCTGAAGGCAGCAAAGATAAGCTTCGCTGACCGCTTTTTCCACGGTATTCAAACAGATGCCAGGGAGTTGCCACTCTGTGGTGTCTCTATTAGAGAAATCCTATTTAAAACCACTCACTCACATTCAAACACTTTGACTATTACATGTGGTGCTGTCATCAGGTGCCAGAGGACGTGTGCTATTGTGACTTTGGCCTTGATCTGTTGACATACTTGACAAAAACAAAGCTGGTGGAATCAGTCTGCATTAAGCTGGTGTTGAGTAGGATTGCAGTGAAAATGTTCAATTAGATACGTAAAATTTAAAAAGGCTTGAGTACCTTTTCTAAATGTGCACGAAGTGGGGTTTTAAAACAGGTTTGATTGATGTGTTGATATTTGAACATGACCACGAATGAGCCAGAGTCAGAGCTTAGAGTCCTGTGAAGGAGTCTCAGGCTTGGAGGCAACATTGGGGGAGGATTTAGAAGTTATTTGGGCAAGTAGCAGTTATTTTGGGGCATTTTCATAGTGAACTGTTCCTAATTACCTAAAAGCACAAAAAGTTAAGCAAGAGAAGTTAAATCAAAAATGTGTGGTAGGATGATGAATGGGATGTTGAAGTCGTACAGTACACAGCAAGACTTTAACCTCCCAAAAATCCTCTAACGTTTTAATGACAAGTTAGGGAAAGTGTACCCACCTCTGACAAAGACGTAGGCTGAGTAGGTTTCGTATCCGGACTTGGTGGTGACACGCAGGGTGTAGAGCCCCTCGTCCTCTTTGTTGAGGTGCGTGAGCGTCAGCGTGGCTCGATCTCCACTCCAGTGCATGTGGTTCCATTTAGAAGGAGACAGCAGAGCATCTGAATAAAAGACAGAGAGCGGCTCATTTACATGCGTTGCTAATATAATCCTTCTTTCTCTGTAAAACAATACACCAAGACATAGAAGATCTTCTCTTATATAAAATAACTATACTCTCTTAATATTAGTTATCTCAACCCAAGTAATGTATGTATTGTATGTCTTGCAGATCAGATAAATAATCATTTGAATTCCCATCAAAGTGAGCAGAAATCAGTAGCAAGCTTACCGTCTCTGTACCACTGGACCTCTGGCTGGTAGCAGTGCAGGGCGGGGTAAATGATGACCGTACATCCCAGACTCATGGTCTCACCCTCTCTTCCAAACGATACACCAAACTTATCAACAATGTGAGTCTGGAAGGTGATGCCGTACTCAGACACCGGGCCATCTACAGAGAAAGCACGGGACCACAGGAGTCAGAGCTTGGACCGGCATCATCGTGCAGCTTGCAAACGCACAACAGTGGACAAATTCAGACGAGTGGAGAGACCACTGTATTCAAATCAAGTGAAAGAAGAAAACATTGCACTGTGAAAGAGACAGATCACATCAATAATCACATTCACAGGAAAAAAAACATGAACAATCAACTAGATTAGAACTTTTCAGGCAGACAGAAGAAGGTGGAGAAGAGAATAAAAGTCAACACACAAATACAGACAAATACAAAAAAATGACTCTGAATCGACAGCACAGTGCTCACAAAAAGAAGTGGGGAGATACACAACTGTGTTGTTGTCATGCATCAAACAGTGAAGCACAACAGACACTGAGGATCTAAGTTGGAATGAAAAAACACTCAACATTAAGTGATTTCAGTTAAATTTATAATTAGGATCTTTATTTACACATTTACAATATATGTATGATTAAATACTTTTAACTTTGTAACTGTTTGCTATGTTTCCCAAACTGTTCCAGAAGTGCTTCCAAGGCTCTGTTAATTAAGGTAGACAAATGACAAATAAATGTACTTTCATTTAATGCAGAGGCACATTGTAGATGCACACAAATTGCTGATTTTCAACCGGAAGGACTGAAAAATCTGTAGATTTTTCCGGGTTAACTACTTCAGAAGAGTTCTGTGAATTTCTATACAGACAAGAGTGGCCATGCATGGAGGCAGTCAAAGTGGTCAGTGGAAACATCAAGTTCACCAAAACGTTTTCAAACCGGATTCATGTGACCCTGTTACCTTCAGAACTGGCCCCTGCATTGTCGCCGCAGCATCATGGAAACAAAGATGTTGTTAGTGCAGCAGCACCCACTGTCTTCACCCCAAACCCACCACGTCCCACTCATCACTGCAGCTCAGTCATGTATTAGCAGATATCCGTAACCAGCATGAGTAATGTTAATGATATCAAATTGTGTTTTTTAGAATGACAAAGAAATGCATAGTGATAACATTAAAGCTGCATTATTTCCACATTGAATCAATTTGGTCACTTGTAATGACAAATCCACAGAGTATTATTACACAATTGTTTAGCTTTGTGGAGGTTTTTGGACGCTCTTAGCTCATTGTTTTGGTTTTACAGCCTGTAAAGTTGCTGTTCTTTCTTTTTGCTCTCTTTAACCTTGTTAAAGATGTTGTTTTTAGCTAATAGGCTCTTATAAAGCAACTGTACGATACATGCACAGCACCAAACAGCAGACAGACAAAGTTAGCAACTTGCTGGTGAAGAGAATCAAACATCTTGCAGCTAAAGGCACAGATAGTTTTCTCAAAGTTGGTGGAGACCAAAACAGAGCTATAAGGATAGTGAAATTATGACTTTAGGCTAGAAACATTACTCCAAATGAATGCTAATGTTGCTGAACATCTGCTGGATGTGTAAATAAGATAATAATACAAATATGTCAAGGCTGTGTCTTTCAGCATGTTCTTCTGCCCCCTAGTGGCCATACATTAATTAATGCAGCTTTAATTCCACAAAAACAACTTCAACAAATACACAGGAAATTCACACTTACGTCTGGGTGCTGGCAGGAACTCATCAAATTCACCTTTGAACCCTATAGATGATAGCAGCAGTTGCTATTAATACATACATTAATACATAAGTATTATACTGACATGATATCACACATACACGTAAGACACTGGGCCTCTAATTATTATGGTATTTAAATAACATGTAAATGTAAATCATATTATAATGATAGGAGGGAATTACCAAGAACATATGGCAATATTACACTGATGGTCCTGACTCATGGTAGGCTACAATTATTGCTTTTTTGCAATGAGGAAAATCAGTTTTGAGAGCTTGTTAGTGTCAAGAGCGTTGGGGTGTGATGGTTTGAAGACTTGGTGAAACCTACTCTTAACAACGACGGAGGCGAACGCAGACAGCTCCCCCTTGGAGTTCATGGCAGAGACGCGATACTGCGCTGTGTCATCAAAATCACATCTGAAAGAGGAGAGCATCAGGTGATCAATGTCCATGATCCGCACATTCTATCTCTTAAGGATTCACGTGTACAGTGCCCTTCCTCCACCCCTACCTCAGCCCTCTCAACCATGTAAATAATACCAACTATGTGAGCACGGACTGTAAAGCATCCCTTAGCTCCTGGCCAGGAATACTCTGGCAATAAATAGACCCAACTGGTGATGTCATCTGCACCAGGTGGTGTGGGTACATTAAAGTATCTGTTGTGTGCTGTACATAAGAAACCCACAGTCGGACTACAGCCGACATATTCTACTAAAATCTGATGTGTTCCTCTTTGTGAGTTTTGGTTGCTTGTTGAAATGGTCTTAACTATCTTTGGACGTGCTCTTTGTTATCTGTGGCAACGAGGGAAATAGTGCGTCTCTTCTCTGGCTCACAGTCTCACATGCCTCACATATAGACTGTTCCCACTGGGTATGACCGAAAGATCAAGCCAAGTATAAGGTGAAGCACGAGTAGACGCTGGCTGCAAAAAAGTCATTGACTTAAGAGGGTTAAGGGTTTAAAAACAGAATGAAATGAAAAATATATTATTTTAGTTCTATGTCTTTATGTCTATATATATATTAAAATCAAATAAAAAATATATTTATTTACTTGTAATATCGTAACAATGACTGCATTTGAACTCTGAGACAGTTACATACATTTTTCCAATCAAATGTGATTTGGGATGACTAGCTAAACCCGTACATTATATAGTAACTCCAGATAACTCCAGACAATGGGAGGCATCATTGACGCTACTTCCATGCCATGCTTTTCTACAGTCAAATGGTCTGTCATCAGTAAACTGAATAATCATTCTGGCTGCGTTAAACTCAAGAGAGAACTACAATTTTTATGAATAAAGCCTGTTTTGGATATTAAACTACAGCACAAGATGTTTCAGTTGCTTTTAGATAAGAATTTATTTTGAGAACTGTGGATATGAGAAGCTACACCTACCTGTTAATCTCCAGTGAGTGCACGCTGTATCTGCTCTCAAGTTTATACTTGCCAGCGCTGGCAAGAGGGTCAATTGGCACATTGTTTTTGTACCTTGTAGTGGGAGGCAGAAAACATGGAAGAAGACAGACCAGAGGAGACAGAAAGAACTTGAAGAGGAAAGTCATGGAAACTCGATGGAGCTAAAAGGAATAATCAGGATGCTGAGGGGAGAGAAAGGACAGATTTGTGGTTATGGGTGATGTTTGTGACCTACCAGACGACCCGTGGGTCGGGCCAGCCGCTGACGGTGCAATGCAGCCGCACACACTGCTTCTCCCACACTGTGTGGGAGCGTGGTTTAATCACAAACTCCGGGGGGTGCATCAGGCTGTCTTCGTTCATGCGCTTAAAGTGTTCTTCGTGTTCATGGATCTACAAACAGAACGGTACTGAATCACTCAGGACAATTGCAATTGTTTGTCCGCGGTAAACTGTCAAACTAAACAAACCCAAAAAATCCCACAATTTCATAAGGAATTCACAATGCATGGTTAAAGCAAAAACAAAGCATTTCCATACACAAATTAATCAAAATCCCAACATATTTTTATTTGTTTGCATGCAAGATGTATGCACTTCTCTTGACAAGCGTTATGAGTGTAAGTGTGTGTTGTTTGGGTGAGCTTTGGGTGTTGTGGTCCCGGCTAGCTCCGGTGACTCAACACATATCATGACAACACCTTGGGACACTACTTCCCAGTGTCTCAAGAAACACGATCTCCTGAGGAATTTGTCACCAGACTATCTGGCAGAGTGGAGACAAGATAAATACAGTGAGGGGGGAGGGTGGTCACTGTGGCTTTTATGATGCTTAATGAATGGTCGGGTACTACTTCACATAATCACCCAGGGACATAAATAACTCCCTTGTGTAAGGAGTAGTAGCAACCATTTAGCCACAGGCACTTGGTGATCCTAAGCAGGTCTGCAATGAATCATGCTCAGTTAATCTATGCAGATGACATACTTATGTTATGCAGCCTCATATTATGAAGGTCTCAACTGGACACTGATGTGACAGTGCCACAGTCGTGCTCTGTGATGTAAAAGCAGTTATCCATGTTGTTGTTAAAATCTACGACTTCCTGTATGACCTTAAAACAGCCACATACAGAACTCCCCCACTGACCCTTTTGTTCAGAGAGATGCGATCGGCCGACTCGCGCATGGCCTCCTTCCTGGAGATCAGCTCTGACCTCTCCATCTCCAGGCCACTGGTGAACATATCCCTGCGAGCCATGTAAGCAGCAGTGTCCCTCACCCTTGCTTCTTCTGTATTCGAAAGTCCTGTAGCAAACTCTTGACTAGGAAGTAGTAGTATGTCAGGAAGAACCAGGGATGGATGTGGGGAGTAAGGCATATCATTAAAACTGAAATTACTTTATTACCATTTTGCAAAACATTCTTGGAGTTCTAGTTTTACACGGTGAAGAGTTTGTTACCTGCCCCTGAAGATAGGCACTACATAGCCGATGATTTGGTTCTCTCTATCCACAGCCAAGTAAGTTGGCTTGGCTCTCTTGGGTACAGGGCTCAGTCTGCTCGCCTCCAGCCCAGAATGTGTAGACGCTTTAAGTCTGGGACATATAGCACACCATCAGCCCGGTGCCTAGCAACTGCTAACACAACATCAACATGTGGGGAAGCCAGGATCAGGTAGATGAGTTGTAGATTAAAGGGAAAGTAGTGCAGATGGTTTAGTTTTGAATATTTAGCATTTCACCTCACCTAACCAGATATTACAGCTTTACAGAGTTACGGTCAGACGCCACACAGTTTGTCTCTGGCAACGCTATCTGCAACTCTCAGAGAGTTGGGGGTGGGAGTTCAGGGTATGAGATAACAAGAACCTGATAAGTAGGCAGGTGGTATCTATCTGGGCCACTGTCCCTTTAACTCTGACCATTTACTCTTGACTTCCAGGATCAGGGCTGCAACAACTCCTATTAAAATGGATTATAACATGGGGAGCTTCAGTTTCACATATTCAATATTAATGCCTACATAAATGCAGGTTACAACATTATCACAACCACCCTGGTCATCACATCATAATTCTCCTTTCCTCGCCGGCACAGATTTGGTGGCTGGTGGGCTGCCCAGTCCACAGAGTGTAAAGGCAAAGATCCGATGGTGTTAGTAAAACCTAAGCACTCTGACCTGTTCACACTCTCCAGGCCAGTGTATTTAAAGATCTGCCAGGCCCTGTAAAAGAAGCTGGGTGCTTTGCAGGTAAGAAAGTTCAATATATTCCATCCTGGAAAATCATGTGAAAGGATTGACAAATGGTAGAAAAGCACATTTCTAGTGACAGAGAATCCACATAATCACAGAATTTGGGGAATCAGCTGTAAAACCAAACAACTTGACACTACCATCATGACAACTCTCCTTGTGTGGAAACAAAGGGAAGCAACTACATTTCCAAGACATAATAATAATAATAATAATAATAATAATAATAATAATAATAATAATAATAATAATTCAAGTTGACGTGAATGACAAACTGTCACTTGTTACTTTCCCTCCCACATGGTATGCACAGGTCAAGAGTCTATTTCAGTCTATGCCATATACCATAACTCTGCCATTACATAACTGTGTACTCCATGACAGCTCATCTCACAGGGGGTTCTGCTCTGAATGAAGCAAAAACTTGACAAAATCTGAAATATGTCATTTACCAAAATCATTTTGGTTATTTGGGAATAGGTGTGTTAAAGGTAAGAGTTTTTACGCATGCATAAAATCAAACAGGGCATCTCTGAGCCTACATGCAGAGAGCTTCGTGCAGGATTAAAAACTGTTTTCAGCATAAAGAGCAATGATCTACAGGTGTGTGTGTGTGTGAGGGTTGATCAACGTGGAAGAGAACTCAGAGGAGGGAAGGATGTTTACTTTGGTTTCAATGAGGCAGCAATGCAGGAAATATGATCCCAAAGCTGTGACAAGGAGGTGATTCAACAAAGGAGTTGGAGGTGAACTAGATCAGTTGGGTTGGGTGATGGTGTTAAGGGGAGCAGTAGGGCTTTCCTGGCTGTGACAAAGAAGTGGATTGATGAAGGTATGATCCTCTTCCTCCTCCTTACCCCCTGCTACTGCTGGTGGCGGAGGTGCTGCTGCCGGCAGTATATCTGCTGCTAGCCTGGTACTGGCTCACTTTAGACTGCGTCTCCCTGCTACGGTAGCCACGGTCATAGTGGCGATGGTGCTTCTGGTAGAAAGGTATAGATCCAGACATTCTGCAGGCGCCTCCTGGTACGAGCCCCGAGTTTCTTGCTGCCTATCTGTTTGTCTGTGTGGTTAGTTAGTGTTGGAGAGCAGGTGGATTAACTGTAGGTTCATCATGACTTTCACTGAATTTTAAACACTACAGACGCTTGTTGAACTGTAATTGGCTGCATTAACAAGTTGGCCTGATTATAACTGATTATAAATTGTTTCGTCAAATAATAAAACAACAGGGAAAAGTCTTTTCACCATCATGAAACCTGCAAATTCAATCCTGAAACATCAGCTAGCAAGACATGATATGAGATTCAGGCAATCAGGCACTTTCTCAGCATGCTCAGGCCGATGCAATGTGCAACAGCTACAACCTGGCTTATTACATCGTATCCCTGCACAGTCGCAACTTACCCTGGACAAAAAGTCTCAAACTCCACGCTTGAAAGAAAAAGATGGTTCAAACTCCACACTTAAAGCTTGATATCCCAGCAAACCTACAAGTACAAGGCTGTGGTCTACACAACAAAAATAATATTGGCCCCTGCCGGAGTGTCCAAGCAGCAGTCACAGCCTTTTATGGTGAGGGTGGAGATAAATATAGCTGAGAGCAGAGTGTTGGGGGCAAGTCAACTCCAGCAGTGCATCACATTTATGGGTGCAGGTCTCTGCTGATGAGCATTACTGACCGACATGCAGGTAAACACAGGTTAGTGTTTTGTGTCCAAGTTTCATCCATAATCTTATACATAATTCATATGATTTTTTTGCGTCCTTTATTCAGCTTTTACATGTACGAAATGTATAAAGTGTAAGTTTCTGTATGTATGGTATGTACTGTATTTACATGTAAATGTACATGTTTTTTAACTTTGTCTCTCCGTTTATACTATACAGTACAAAAGCACCTCACAGTCCAACATTCCCGGAGGCTCAATGATCCACAGATTTCTCAAGCGGCTGTCTGATATTTAATTTAATATCTGTTATTTTTCTATTTTTATCCATTACACAAACGTGACGATCTTGCTGGCTTTTAGCCTACAGTATGACATAAACTCCAGTAGCTTTTGTCTTGACTTTTAGCCGCAGCAGCCGGCAAATTTAGCTAAGCTATTGTTACTTGCTTCACGTACAACAAATGACAATTACTGACTCTTTGTCACTCTCTCTTTCAGGGCTCACAAATGTACACAAATGTCCCCTCTTGTCCCCAATGGTCATAAACAGCTACTAAAAGAAAAGGTTAAATAAATTAAAGACTGTTCCTACTTTAGACCATTGCTGAGACACTGTTGATAAAATCACACACATACTGTTGCAAGTAGAATCACCAGGAATTTACAAAAAGAAAGGGCTATCCTGTTAAAATAAAAGTTTGTTAGAGGCCATTTGAAAGGCAGATTTATTTTGGCTGCCACAGATGAATTGGTCGTTGACTGCAACACAAACACCTGGTAAGTTTCCAAGGCAAAAATATCACGTCAACGAACACCTCTGAGGCTTTTGTGTTGAACAATTGTCTGTTCTGGCCCACACCCACCACTGTGCCACATGACACAACGGTCAGCATGGCAACATACCTAAAATGTTGTGGCAGCAATCTGAGGTGTAATCAAAAGAGATCAACACTGAGGAGAGCAATACAATACATTAAGCAGGGGCACAACACTACATGCTGTCTAATGAATATGGGATATCGTTTATACGTGTAATTTAATATGTCACAAGCCACTAAATCATATACCAACATGATTGCTTTGTGCCGCTACGATTAACTGAGATGCAAGACAGTTAACTAATTATCAGAAAAGCACCGATGATATGCACACCTTGTTACAATCTGATGCTGCAGTGTCCAGCTGACTTTCAAGCCGTTAGCTCTGTCATTCCAGTGCATTTTAACTTCATTTTAACTTTTTAGTATATATGTAGTGTTGTTTTTTATAGGATTTTAATTTTATTGTTGTGTCATTGCAATTGCTTTATTACAATGAGTGCATACTGTATTTATACGTGTTGACATGTTGTCAGAAAGTCCATGGTCATTTTGAGGCTCTAGATAGTGGTGTAGTTATATTATACTGTATTATACTGAATGTTGTTGCTAAGATTTTCTCCACTGCCCACTTACATACATGAGTGGTCTGATTGAACCACGTTTATGTTAGTAGCATGTCACTGGGATTAGCCGTACAGGAAATTCCAACTGTTTGGATGTCTCATGGGATCTATTAGGACTATTTTTATGTCCTGCCTTGTATGGCTCGCACACATTGAAGATATTCTAATGTTTAGGTTAACAGTTCTAGACAGGAACAAATTATTTGAGCTTGAAAAGGTTTGGGTAACATGCTGGGACAAACTGTTAATGCCTAGTCTAAATATCACTGAACAAAATAAAGGTTCTCTATGAAGCTAGCACACTCTAGTGGTTTTTGCTTGACATTTTAGATCACAACACAAGTTAGATCACAACACAAGGGGCTGTACAAAAAAACACTACCTGATAATAAGTAAACAGTTCTTTTGAAACCTTTTGAGTTCACAGAGATAAAGTGTATTTCTGTGCTGTCTGCCCTCTTAATCAGCATCTGTCTTTGTCCTTTATTAATACATTATAATAATAAACACTGTGTTTAGTTGGTGCCAGTGAGATTTGTAGTCATTTTTGTCAACCATTTAATTGTAACTGTTAATATTACTGTGGTTTTTTTGTACTGTACAACAGACTAGTGGGTTGTTTGGTTACAACATATAGCATTTCTATAAGAGATTCTTGGCAAATGTTCAACCAGTTTGTTATCAACTTTGAAAGTGATATGACAACTGGACAAAAAAGACAGATGTGGCTTGTTTTAACCTGTGAGTCAACAGTTCCACATCTAAGCCTCCCTTTACAGCAATGACCAACTGTTGTCTGACCCATGCCTGGCCGTCAGTATCTATAATTATCCATTCCATCAACCTTTTTATCTTCATTGTTTTGGTTTTAGTAGGTGAACTTACTTTTATATTTATTTTCTTTCACTTTATTTAACCAGCTCAAAGTCTCATTGACGTTAAAATCTCGTTTTTCAAGAGGAACCTGGTCAAGAATGCAGCATGACAACATTTTTACAGCAATAAATAAAAAATACAAACAACAACAAAGTTAACATGCATATGAAGGCATTTAAACGAATAAAGTAAAAGCAACAAACTGTTTTCCCTGACAAAAGAATCAACTCATATGACACTAAATATTAATTTCCAGATATGTTTACTTTATTGGTGGTAACGCCCATTTTTTCCCCACGGGGATCATTTAAGTTTTACTTTGCCTTAATTGCACAATGCAAAGGAGTGGATGTTGTATTCTTTCTTCCCTTAAAAGGGCATATCCAGGAATGTCAACGCAGGCAAGGGAGTGTTTGTGGAAGTTACATTTCCTTCACTGGGGGTGTTAAGATACATTGTGTATTTTATTACAACCAATAATGACACACTATGTTCTGTTTTCGAATACAATTTAGTAAAGTAAAATTAGTTATGGTATTCAAACGAGGTCAGTATATGAATTGTTTTTACAAGCGTGTAATTAAGGTTTTTATACTTGACGATCTCCCCTATTTTTCACATTTGGTTTGGTCTGAATGTTCTCTACGGAACCCAACATCATCAGGAAGTGAAGGGCGGTGGTTGAGAAAAAGAGCAGCATCGGGCTATCTGGCAAGTTTCGGGTTGTTGTCAGGTAAGACTGTGTTTTAACTCTACATTTCTGTCTACCACGTTAGCTACATTATAAATGCTGTGTTAGTAAGATACCAAACAGTTGTTGGCTATATTAAAGGCTTAGCTAGATCTGAAAACATGCTATCGTGCCATTTTGAGTGTTCGGTTGATTGCTTGGAAACCACGGCTAACCGTTAGCTGCGGGGCTATTGACGCGACAGCTAACGCAATGATACCACGGTTGTAGCCGGGTATTTTCGACCAGTAAAGTTATTTGTTAGCTTTATAAATTGAAAATCCACCTGTGAAGCTGCAGCGGCTGCATGGTGTTTGTGGGGGGGGGGGGAGCTAACGTTTACACAGCTGTTAGCACAATAATGAACTTATTTAATGTGGCTCAAGCTAGGCCGCAAACCTTTAACACAGTGTACGTACTTAATAATTCGTAATTATGTGCTAAGATCAGGTCCTTAAACAGATTAGCATGAGCATATATTGGTTTTGTTAGTTAACTATTTGTTTGCACGGTTTATAAAGTGCGCAACACAAGTAAATGCCACGATAACCTTCCCCATTTTAATTGGGGAAACTTCTATTAATACTTGAATGGACCTGATAATTAGTGCTTTTAATTAAGACCAACAACATTAATAATCAATTCAGTATTAATGTCATTTTGCAAACAAAGTACTTATTTGATGTCAGCGTCTCAGATGTGAGAATTTGCTGGATGTCTGCAATTATAAGCAGTTTATACACTAAACGATTAAGCATTCAAATAATCGACAGTTCAGTTGATAATTAACAGTAGTTAAATGCAGCCCCAACTCAGACCATTAAAATAAGTTATCATTACCAGTGTCATAGATAACATTTAGCCATGTCACCACACTGACAGTGTCTTAATACAAAGCCAAGCTATAGACAGTACTTGATGCCAAAGCTGGTTGAGTGCATTTTCCATCAACACTCATGAAGATGTGAATGTAGCACAGTGTTAAGTCTACATTCAAGACACTGCCTGATAAGGGCATCTGTCCTCACATCAGTAAGTTTCCTGCCCTCTGTGAAGGCAGTGAGCTGATCAACTTAGAAAGATTAGGAACATTTCCATTTATAGCTCAGTGAAGACACCACACTGGGGATTCACTGCCAGAATTAAAATACCCCGCCACTGAGTTGTGGGCACGAATGATGAAATCTTATTTTGAGTAATGGTATGATCCACATTACCTTTTGATTAGATTCTGTCAGTTATCACTCGTCTATTTTATCAGGCCGATCCTATATTTTGGCTTTTTGTTCCGTCATTAAGGCCAAAGAAGGACTTAACATTAACTATTAAAGCAGTGATCATATTTCTAGCAATGGGAAGGATGCCAGTTTTCAGTAACCTACTCCCCCTGAACAGTTGTAAGACATGGAAATGTTATTTACGCTGATATTTCATAGTGCTCCACTTCTTTAAGGTGAAAGTTCCTGGCTGCAAGATGTATTATCTAACAATGCGTATTTCCACAGGTATAAAAACAGTCAAAATGTCGAGCAAAAGGGCTAAGGGAAAGACCACGAAGAAGCGCCCCCAGCGCGCCACTTCCAATGTCTTCGCCATGTTTGACCAGTCTCAGATTCAGGAGTTCAAGGAGGCCTTCAACATGATCGATCAGAACCGTGATGGGTTTGTGGACAAAGAGGACCTTCACGACATGCTCGC
Source organism: Nannoperca obscura (assembly GCA_036024295.1). Lineage (NCBI taxonomy): Eukaryota > Metazoa > Chordata > Actinopteri > Centrarchiformes > Percichthyidae > Nannoperca > Nannoperca obscura. The sequence continues at coordinate 17,835 of JAVQJL010034211.1, forward strand.
CTCACTGGGTGAGTAAGAGACTCTCTGCTTCCGTTTTTACTTCAGGATGAGCTGAAGTAAGAAGCTGTAAGCAGTTCTGCACTTTACTCATTTGGGTGTGCACCTACACTGTTTGAAAACTAGTTCTACAAGCAAATTTTTTTGTATTTCTTTTTCTGTTGTTGTTGTCACCCTTGTGGAGTTGAATCCCTTCAACTTAACTTTAAATGCACTTTACCTGTGTCTTTTCTATAGGGAAAAATCCAACTGATGAGTACCTGGAGGCCATGATGATGGAAGCTCCTGGACCCATTAACTTTACCATGTTCCTCACCATGTTTGGGGAGAAGCTCAATGGCACAGACCCAGAGGATGTGATCAGAAATGCATTTGCTTGCTTCGATGAGGAGGGGACAGGTAAATGCTGACAGTTGTAATTTCTTTCCTTTTTAAATAGACAAGAAAATCCTAGTTTGCCGTAGTAAAATGCTACCTTTTCTTTCTTTCTTTCTATATATATATATATATATATATATATA
>JAVQJL010034212.1:0-25416 GCA_036024295.1 Nannoperca obscura
TTATTTTTCTGTATATGTATATATTGCTATTGTTGGCACCCACGCACCACAACAAATTCCTTGTATGTGAATACATACTTGGCAATAAACCATTCTGATTCTGATTCTGATTCTGATTACAGTTGGGTAATTACAGTGCCATGGAAATTGATGTAAAAATGGCAAACAAGTTCGATTTTTTTGTGTGGATCTGATCCCCCCTGCAGATAAGGAAAGTCTGGCAGCGAGCACCAGGAGCAGATGTTTAGAGCTTGTGTGAAGTGAGCAAGTCCCAGTGGCTTGATAGCAAGAAAAGACACCTACAAGAGCAGTGACGCAGCCCAGTGGACAGTCAAATGTGTCCCTCTGCTGTTGAGTTGTTGTACCAGTTACAGATGGCACGCAGCAGAGATAGAAGTCCCCGCAGGACGTCTGACTCATCACTATCCACCGCACCTCTGTTCTCTCTAATGCCTGAAATTGCCAAGTCAGTTACCCATGTGTTAATGATCGTCTTGGGCATCCAGTTTTAGACAAACACAGCTTTGAAGGCAAATGGAGTTAAGTGCTTTGTTTCAAACGTCATAAAACAGGCTGAGGGTCGGCTTCTACGAGGCTTTTGCATTACATGATGATAAAATACATATTTGGGTTGTACAATTTATTTAAAGAAAAATGTATTTAAATGAAGTTGCCTCAATATTGAGACCGCAAGGGACTTCATTCTACATTTGGATCAGCACAGCAGCAAAAGAGCTCTTATGACCTACAACAAAAGTCAGATTCTACACCAATTAAGACAGTTAAGTGCTTAAAACACACAAAAACTAACACTGCAGTTGACAGGGATGCTGAATAACTGATTTATATTTAACTGTTGGCGTGGCACGTATCGTTTCGAACAAGAATGATACGTCTGAGGTGAAGTAAACATCATATATGATGTAAAGCATGGACAGGGCAAGAGCTGCCATAGAGGACATGTCCTCAGTATTGTTTCTGGGAGTTTGGGAGTTTTAAAGTGCTGAGGAGGAGGTTTATGTTCTATACGTAAACACTAATTACACCTTGTGTTTTAGAGTCACTGTTCTGTGACTGCTGTAGACCAACAAAATAAGATCAAATAAAGGAATTTATTGTTTCTAAATTCATTCATGGCGTTATTAAACAGCATTTAGACAATATACACAAACAATATGAATATAGAAAAGGTGAATATTTTTACTTTTAGGTAGCTATTGTCAAAAAATAAAGATTCTTAGCATCTGGGTATTAGGACTCATGAATTCAGTATTTCTAAAATCCTGGCTACTGCCCTAACAGTTACATCTTTGTTTGTTGGTGGGCAGCATGTGAAATATGGTTATCACATGTAAATCTATTGGAGAACTTGAATAAGCATGAATAGTTCATAACAGATTGTTTATGAAACTGTGATCTGGAGTCTCCTGTGCTGGTGTAGCAGCTTCATTAGAGTATCAGAGATCTCCCTGTACCTCAGCCCGTACAGGTATGGAGCACACGCTCTGGGCAGCAACATGAAAACACACACATTGACCGTGCTGATCCAAACACGAACATCTTGAATGTCTTTCCTCTGGAACAGGTAGAGCTCCAGGGTGAAAACAAAGCCCGGGAAAAAGTAGAGCAGGAGCAGAACCCCGTGAGCCAGCAGTGTGAGCCGGGCCCTGGAGAAGCGGCTCTTCCAGATGCCGTGGGTCCTCGTTACCATGTAGAGCCGAATGTAGCAGTAAAAAATGAGTACAGCACAGATGAGTGCGGCTACAAAGAAGTAGATGTGGATCCCCACCATGTTCTTGACCTGAATGAAGCCGAGGGAGATGACCACCAGACACATGGCCACCTTCTCGTCGGCGGCTCCCCCCTCCACCTCCATCATGATCACCAGGGTGAAAGGGTAGATGGCTGCCAGCATCCACACCCCCACCAGTATGCGGTAGGTGCGGGCGGGTGGCAGAAGGTCATGGTAACGGAGAGGCCAGCGAACCGCTGCGTATGTGTCGACCACCATGAGGGTGACAGTGAGGATGGCGCAGCAGTAGGCGGTGACCGTGACCGCTGTGACCATCTCGCAAACCAGCCAGGGTATTTGAGCCCTCGCGGCATTACAGATCATTGTGGCCAGGTTGAGGATTAGGAAGAGCATGTCTGCCGTCAGGGTGTTGGCCAGCAGAAGGTAACGCGTCTCCTGACGCAGCGCACGGGACATAAAAATGCATGTCAGGAGAACAGGGTTGGCTAGTAAGGTAGCCACAGTGAAGACTGTGGTAGGGATGGAAAAAAGCTCTAGATGCCACCTCTGCAGGCTGTCCAGCCATTCCTGCGTGAGGTTTGACATGAGTGCTGATGCTGTCATTTTGTCTTTTGAGTTGGGGAGACACAGATGCTCTGACTGAGGTGTGTTTTATGGTGCGTTGGCTACTTCCTCCAGCAGCTTCCTGTGAATGAAAACACCATAAATTTATATCAGCAATCAGAGTGGACCACCTTCGATATGCAAGCATGCAAATGCAAACAAATGCAGTCTAGTGTATGAGTAGAGAGAATATGTCATATCATTTTCTTTCATATAATCGCTATAACACAGTTAGATCTAGTTAACAGCCACACGGCTGAGTGTACAAAAGGCAGTAACTCTGAATTATGATCTGTGGTCTTTAAACAATATCTCTCTATGTGTTCACATATCCAACATCTTGATGGCTGGGCAAACGTGATATATACATTTTTACAGTTTGTTGGACTCAGTCTTGAACAAATTGAAATTATTTGATAATAATTTAATAAGTTCAGTCCAGTATTAAAATGAGAAGCCAGCACTTTGCCTGTATTCAAATAAAAACAGCATAAAATAAAGGACTTTGTCCCTTCAGTGTGTTGCAAACAAAAAAACAAATGCAAATGAAGAAGTAACACTGAAAATAAATTACAACTGACTTTAGCTGCTGTTTGAATGAAACAAACCAGTGTTCAGCCAGTGTTAATATACATAAATGTGTCTACATGTCCAGGAGGGGCATCAGACTTTAATAGATAAAAAGGTTTTAGGGGAATAATATCAAACATAATTATGCCACTAGGCTAAATGTTTGGAAATACTCACTCGAGACAAAAACAGAAAATCACTCGCTTCTTTCCAAACATTGTGCCGACACATGTATTGAGAAATTATTGATTGACCAAAGGTACGTTTTCTTACCTGATGTCCAGAACAGAGAAACCTCTGTGTTGCACATCCATTAGGGCTGAACGCTTCTATAAATCAATGGGTGTTTTGTACGACTCGTCTCGTCCACCGGCCTTATCTGATGTACTTTTTGTTGACTCATACAGATAATATAGGGAAGGTGAAAGGAGAAAGCTAGAGCCACTTGGCTGTCACATAGTAACGGGGTGGAGCTTTCATCATCCCAGCGGCTCCTTATGCTGTTTCCGCATGCTGATGTGTTACATTTGATTTAGTTGTAACATCTAGATTAAATCGATTAGATTCACCGAGCGTCAAAGCAGCTAAACCTCTGAAATTGCTTAATTGATGTCGTCTTAAGGAAAGTATCTATGGAAGAAAATGATGACACTCATCCATACAGAGTCTTCATCCATCAGCCTCACACTGACATCATCTCATCTTACTGTAGGTGCTGATGCGGCCACTTGAACACAGAAATCATCTGTCACGTCGAACCAGTTCAGTCTGTTGCCATCATGGCTACATTCAAAAGGGAACAAGCTAGGTAACAATAACCACATTATGTTTCCGTGTGTTTAAGATAAGACTTTTCTATAGCACTTTATGATGACCCTGACTTCAACAAACAGTTCAAAAAACATTTTATTGGTTCATTTGTCACAATCAGACATGTCATTTATCTAATCATGTAACTTCCTCTTTAAATGTTTTTTAAGTTCTCTGTCCCTCCCCCACTGTCACTTCTTTCTCCTCTTCCTGTATCCACTTTTTCCACCCGTCTCCTCATCTTCTCCATCGTCCTCCTCCTCCTCCTCCTCCTCTTCCTCATCATCGTCACTATCAGCTTCAATGCTGCCCTGCTGCTGCTGCTGTTGCTCCTGCCATTCTCTTGCCATCAGTCTCTTAAACACATCATACTCCTCTGCTGTAGCCATGGCAACATGTGCGAGGAATGTGTCCTGGTCAATGTTAAGGATGCTGTCCAGTTTGGGGTTGATGACGATCGTTTGTCCTTTCTTGTCTGGGGTTTGATACAGACCCCTGCGCTCCAGAAAGGAGTGTCGATTGCACACCTCGTCCAGAGTGAAACGAAACAACCTGGACTTCACCATCTCCGCCTGTTTGACACCCATTCGGAAGTAGACGTACTGCGAAGAGACAGGTGTAAATGAGGTTACAAACAATTATCAGTTTGGAATGACAAAAAACACTAAAAGATAAAACCTCAAATAGACTTATAACACTAGTTGTTACAGAAATACAATGGCTAAAGGATCAGTTACCGGGTTAAAAGCAGCACAAAACCTGAAATGACCCACGTTCCATTCTGTGGAGACCACATATACCACTTAACAGCACGGTGGCTACATCTCAAGTCTCTGAATTGCATCCACGTTTCCCTCGCATATGTGTCTTTTTGTGAAACAATGCGAGGAGAGAGAGAAAACGAGGAACATATGGTTGTAAAGAAATGAGACGTCCTTTCCTCTGAAGCGTCACGTGAAGTGGCAGCGGCAGGTGATTGCAGCCGGATCAGCTCTCAGTCGGGTCAACAGCGGTAGAGACTGTTGATGGAGTTTGTATCTGCACACGTACACTACGCCAATACTAAAAGGCAAATTATCACTAACAAAGCAGCAGTGTTTTCTCTCTGTAGCCTGTAACATGTTTAACAAACACCTGCACATGAACAACCTGCACTCTGTATTTACTGTTACCTGGGTTTGTATTATTTATTCATTATTTGCATCTGTATTTAATGATATCCTAAGTGTGAATTCATTAGGGAATAACCCAAAATATGATTAGGGTTATCTTTAGTTATTACGCTATATCTTTCACAGAAAATTTAAATGAGTAGTGAGTTGGCCATTTTGTAGTGCTGCCCGAATGTATAGTGAGAATTATGCCCTATATAGAAGACTCAATGTATTCCACAATGCATTGTGAAAAGTAATGTACAACTGATGGTCACTAACCCAGCACTATATACCATCATGCATTGTGCTGAAAGAAAAATATCAGACGGACGGGAGGAGCTCACTATATAGTCCTCTACATTGAACTGAGTAGGAAGTAGTGAATGATTTTCGGACACAGCCAAGAGCTTTGAGACGGCCTTCAAGATGGCGAAGCAGAACAACGTCCGGTCCAAGCGAGGACATGTCAAATAAGAGGCTTGAGATGTATCCTGTGATCCGGTCACAGCCACTGCTGTGCAAGAGAGGCTATGTTCAATTATGGCCACCAGAGGGAGCACTACAGTTGTCTCCCAATTAAGCGACCTCAAAGAATGACTTTCTTTCTTTTTGCAGGTATGCACACTAAAAGTGCTGCTGATGGACACTATTGTCGGAAAGGAACAAGCTGCACACAACTGGGAAGATTTGATTAAATTGTGGCAGAAGAGCTACAGAACCACATCAGGAAAACTATTTAAAAAAAACATCTTTAAAAAATTTTTTTTTAATCATTTTGTGAATTTTAAATGAGTGACTGACATCCATCAGGGAGGATCTTTTGTCATTTTCTGTTAGCGCAAAAATATAAAGTATGGTGATTTCTTGTATTCTAAGTGGACACTGAACATAAGTCAATAGTATGTACTGTATGCTGTTAGTGTCTAGTTTGAATTGGGAAACAGCTTATGTGAACAGGAATCCCTCTGCGAGGGTTTTGTGTTGCAACTAATGATTATTTCCAATTTGAAAACACATCACAATTTTCCAGAGCCCAGGATTATGTCTTCAAGTTGCTTTTTTTGTCCGACTAACAGTCAACAGGATCAACGTTTGAGGTGCTGGAACCAGTGAATGTGTCGTTTGAGAAATTACTTACATGATTAATCACTTCATCAAAATGATTGGCTAGTTAATATTCTATTAAACTACAAATCAATTACCTGAGTAATTTAAATGTCTTCATGTCTCATTAGTAAGTGTGTAAAACACTCTTTAGAGTCTCATTCCTTTCTTGTTTGGTTTACACGCTGACCTGAAACTTGTACTCCAGCTGACCCACGTTTTCCAGTACGACGGCCGGACTTTCTCTGAGGATATCTGTGACTTGCTGGACGGTAAACAGGCACTTCTCTCTGAGGAACACCACTACATGTTTGATTGTTTTCACAGGCACGGTCAAGATCTGAGGGTAATGAGCCACCACTCTCTGAAGACTGCCTGGGGGGGGGCATGAGGAAAAACAGAGCATGAAGTACTTCCATTTAAAGCAATGCTTCAACAATGTTTTGATAAACTGTAGTGCACACGGATCACGACCTCACCTTCAACTAAACCGAGTTTCCGCAAGTTGCCTATGCGCTGCTGAAGCTGCGACTCCTTGATAGTGTAAAGTTCAGGACATTTCTCCAGCAGCTTCAGCACACTGGAAGGGTTGAGACCCAAGACGAACAGAACCGTGAGAGTTGACAGAGCACGTTTGTCAGCACTTCCTCCTCTGACTTTGGACACGGCTTCATACATCTGCTCCGCCTGGGCGTCTGTGAATCCCATATCAACCAAAGAGCGCAGAGACAGCTCTGTGACTGGCTTCCTGGGTGCAGGACTGAGTCCATGGTCGTGGCTGGTGGAGGAACAGAACAATCTGCACCCGATGCACAGAGGCTGGAGGTGGCATCTCCCAAACTGAAGTGGACTGAATGTAGAGGCATTTCTCACAGTCCACCGAAGAACCTGAGGAAATCAAATCATGGCTATAACACACTGACGGCGGATGAGTCCCTGTTAACAACGATAAAAGCTACGTTTGTAGTAGATGATGCTAATAAACCTGCTGTGAACATTAGCCAAAGTTAGCAAACATGAAGGTTATAGCGTAAGTTTGCGGGCTGTCGGTCGTTTCTACATTTGTGGAGTAGACTGCTCATTTAATTAAATGTTTTACAACATATTCATTTATATCAAGTTAAAGAAATATAAAAATTGTCACGTTTTGTAGCTTTCTGATTCACCTGACGTGCAGCCACTCGGGTACCCATGCTTGTCCGTCGTCGATATACTTCCGATGTATAACACAGGGTCTAAAGACAAAGGTTCCGCTATAATCCTGCTTGAATGACGAAAAGCACACCCAGTAGAATACACAGCAAAACTTAATCCAATGTTTTTATGTGCAAACCTTGTAGAATGAACGAACCGATTTAGATAGTAAATTGGTGTGAGGTGTAGTATTTGAGTATTTTATTCAACAGAAGATAATTCTGCTTCTTCTGCTCTTTTACACCTAAAGCTATATTGTTATGGGCTGAGGAACCCAGACATTCTTAATCTACATCTATAAATCAATCTCATACATATGTGAATAAACCTGCAATTTATATGATTCAATATTACGGATTTGTAAGTATTTTAACTCAAGTTTTAACTCAAGTTTTCTCCAGATTTTTGTCAAATCCACTTCAGAGGCATTTTGTTTGGGAAATCTTCAGTTTCAATGAGACCAAGCAGCTGGTTCCTAAGCAGTTTGTAAGAGCACCATGTTAGAAACTGCTGTATGAAAGAATTGATTGCTTTGCCATTTAATTATTTGCTTACTGGCTGAATATACAATTCATATAAATTTACAATGTTTGCACGACAAACAAAAACATCCTACAGTTCTGATTAACAGGCAATTCCTCAATTATCACAAAACAAGTTTGTGGTAAAATGATTTATTAATGTATAAAAATAAATAGATAAAATATTGTAAATATACTTACAAATTGTAATTAAAACATTAAGGATTAAAATCATTAATTTAAAACAATGCTGGACCAATAAAACATTTCCTTTCAACTTCAATCAAACTATGTTCTTTGTGAGGTAAACAATTGTCTTGTGGGTTTAGGTGGCACAACTGGATCCCTGTGAACGATCACTACAATCTCAATGCTTCAACATTTCACAAAGAATAAATAAAATAGACTAAATAAAAAGGACAAACTGCTGGTGCATCATGATGCTTTTGCTTTGCTGTGTTGCACTCCGCAATCACAAATATGTCAACAAGCACATTTTTACCAACAGCTTGACAATAATATTCATTACAATTCGTAGAAAGCTGTGTACACTTAATAAAGGCAAAGGTCAATTTGTCTCTAGACAGTAGTGTTTGATTATGGCCTTGGACTAAGCCTGCCCTTTTCATATTTTGCACTTCATGTTCTCTTGCTGCACTGCTGGACGGAAGGTTGGGCTAGACCCCCTTTAAATTCAGTCTTTAATCCTCTTGGAGGTACTTCTGAAGCTCTGTTTCCAGGGCCACCATTGACAACCTGTCGTCATCCTCCTCCTCCTCCTCCTCATCATCAGGAAGAGTCTCATGATGTTGATCTGGGAAAAGGCCTTGCCTGACGTACATTTCAGGACTGGACACCTGGTGCTGTCGTGAGCCTGTTAAAAGAACAGAGGGTCCTGAGTACATGAACTCTGCTCTGTCACTTTACCGCCTTACATTTGCACAGCAGAGACTACAGATTATGGAGATTCTCTATGGTAACTTCTACACAAAGCAAAGAGGGTTGTATCTATGTTGGAACCTCTAAAATGACATAACAAAATAAGCCTGGCCAGTTGCCATTTTAAATTTGTAGGCCTGTTCAAAACGTTCACACTAAAGCCGCCAGTAGTTGTCAAAAGGACGCTTATACTCCGTTAACTTAGGTGGGTTAGTAGCTTGTAACAGCAAGGTGAAAGAGGTAGGAATACATTTACCATCTTAATTTGTATATTAAGAGATTTATTTACAGATGCTGAAAATGTACAAAGAAAATGATACTTAATTACAGTTGGAACCTCATCTGGCTGGCCATTGTCAGTCAAACCACAGTGTTAAACAATACTCACAGAAGCTCCGAGTTGCCGGGACCACCTCTGTCCAGCTGTACTCTGCCAGGGAAATGGACTGGCTGATCCAGGACTGCAGCAGGAGCTGGTCCAGAGTCATTCTTTTAGCGGGATTATTGTGCAGCAGCCCAGATAACACAGCATGCAGATCTGAGAGTGTACATAGAGAAAAGCTCAGCACAGAACTGTAAAAAAAGATATATTTTGTCATTCATTTTTCTGTGTGACAGTTTATGAAAACTATTTGAGGCCCACCTGGAGAAAGGGGGAACGGGGGTTTTAGTTTGGCATCCAGGATCTCCTCCACACCACAAAAAGGGTTCTCACTGAATAGCAGAGTGTAGAGCAGCACACCACAAGACCACATCTCCAGCTCTGGACCCTCATAACTACAACAGAACCCCAACACGGAGACAAACAATAAGAAAACAAGCTTATACTTGGCAATAAGGAAATCATTATTGTTTTACTTATCTGTTAATTTACGGTCTGTTTATGGCTTTACTAACTTTACTACATCGTAAAGGTTAATGGAACACACCGGACTGGAAACCAGTGCTCCGACCTAGATTCTGCTGTCAGGTTTAATGATTTGATTGAGCTGTGTAAACACAAGGACAGTTATTCCTCTTCTAACCTGACCAATCTATAAAAAGGAGATCATTATAAAATTTTATTTAAATTTGTTGCTAAATAAAAAGGAACATTCTCTGGAATAATGTACATACGGATTTCCCTGAAGCACCTCCGGGGAGCAGTACTCCAGTGTGCCACAGAAATTGTAAAAGAGCTTCCTGGGAGCCATCATGGCAGCAGAGCCGAAGTCTATCAGTCGAATGTGGAAACATTTGTCGATGATGATGTTCTCATCTTTTATGTCCCTGTGAAGGATGTTCTTAGTTCTCAGATAGAAGACAGCGGCCACCAGCTGGCAAGAGACAGAACATCCAGTTTAACAAGGAACAAATTAACACTTCACCTTTCAGAGCCCTTTCTCCTGTCATGTGTATTTTTCTTGGCCTTTTACATACCTGTCTAAAAATGTAGCTGGCCAGGGGCTCATCCAGCCTTGGCTGCATGTCTATGAATTCAAAAAGGTCCAAGCCGTCTCCGTGTTTCTCCATCACCATCTGGAAGTAACTGCCATTCTCAAACACCTCCAGCACCTAGAGGCACATACACAGTATATATATAGGATGAGCAAAATCATTTTGCATAATAAATGAAAGTTTTCACAACCATGTGTCTTAAAGGGTTCTGATGTGACAACCCAGTTACCTTGACAATGTTGTGGTGCTGTACTCTGGTCAGTATGGCAATCTCCTGGCTGACGCGTCCCAGCATGGGGTCATCTACCCAGCAGTCACTCACTATTCTGGCCTTGTTAATGAACTTTACTACAACCTGCAAATGTAAAAATCTACAGTAAATTGCAATGGGAGGCTGCATCATCACAACAATTATATTACCCTTGCAAATCTCATGGTTTATCTTGGTTTTCATAAGATAACAATTGATAGTCAAATACATAGAAATTGCTGTATATTGTATGTACGTGAATGGGATATGTTCCCGCATTAATGAAAATGTTCTCTTACTTCTTGTTCATCATTTCGCCTTATTGCCTTCCAGACAAAACCAAAGGCTCCTTTACCCACAGCTTGAAGAGGCTGGTACTCTTCCTCAAACTGCCCGTCACAGGCTCGAGACTGCTCCAAGTCCATGGTGGAGCGTAATGCCTCCCCGTGACTGGCCTCACCAATCCTCTAAAAAAGGAGGAAAGAATGATGACTTGAAAGCAGAACAACAATTTTTTTATTTTGATAAAGAAATATATTATGTGCCATACTAATGTATTTCTAAAGATCTTTACTGCCACTGACCTCTCCTAGACTGGCTGCTGATTGGTTGAGCAGGGATCGATCTGTTTGCAACAGTGCCCCCTGGTGGCCAAACCTAGTCATCCACACGCAGAACATGGAGCTTCCATCAGGGAGGTTAGTCCTGCACACATCAAACTGCACATCTAGACAGAAAATAAGGTACCGGTTAAAGTCCTTTTGCTGTGCTGCACATAAAGCAAACAGAAAAAAGCAGACTTGTTTGGGGGATGATGATGTTGTACCAACCTACTCTCGTGCCATCTCTGTGGTAAGCGCTTCCTTTGTATTGCCCTTCCAGTATCAGTGTACTGTCTGAGGAAAGCGTGCGTCCATTCCCCTTCTGTTTCTTAGGAGTAGATGTAGCAGGGATGTCTGTGACTGACTGAACGCCACCGTTCGGTTGCATGCAGAACCCTTGGCTCTTGTCTTTGTGAATTGAAGAGAGAGCTGCCCACTGATCCTGCTCACCCTGGTCATTTTCTTCTCGCTCTTCGCTTGAGCTGTTTCTGGCCTCTACGCTAGGGTCCCCGGTCTCTGCAGGCTCTGCTTCCTGGTCAGACCCGACCACGCATGGGGAGGGTGTACGCAGGAGCTCAGCTGTATCGCAGGACGTCATGGAGTGTTGGTTATCATCATTGTACCCTCCGCCGCTAAGCAGCTCCATACTACCACTCAGATCTAGGTCTGCCAGGACCCGGGTCACTAGATCGCCGTTGCTGTTAAGGTCTAGGAAATAGCTGGCTGAGTCCACTATGCACGCTGAGCGAGAGTCCTCAGTCTGGCCTTGATCAGAACCACCTTGGCCAGCAAACTTTTCACAGAAGCCAGAGGAAGACCTGGGAAATTGAGTTTCAATAAACTGAAGGCAAGAACAGCTAAATCTAGATCGGCAAATCTTTTCAGAATAAAAACACATACAGATATTATTTTATTTAAAAGAAGAAGGGAAATATGAACATTTCTGAATATGTTTGCAGTTGTCAAATCTCAACCTAGCATGTCATTGACAATTAGGGCTGCATCACATCCACAGGCTGGCCTACTTTAGTGATTATTTGCATGTAAATGACGCAAGTCGTTCAGTTTAAATGGATGTTATGGAACTGTTGCCAGGCCAGGAGATACATTTCCTTCTAAACTGAGATATCAGCTACATGTTAGTGAAACTTCAGCCAAAACAACTGAAGGAATAAAACACTTGGTGAAAAAGATTCACCAGCTCATTTCTCCACGACAGCATGATGCGGTATGCAGAGCAGGTGGTAGCCGTGGTTACTGACATATTAGATGGGCTGTCTTAACAATTAGATATCAGATAGGGTGATGATTACATGCAAATAAGGTTAACGCCAGTTGAAAATGTTGATGCTAAAAATGTGGTGACTGAAATGTCTCTTAGACAAAAGAACTGAAACTTCTACCCTCACCTGCTCTCCAGTGAGATGACCTCAAAGCTGGAGTCTTGGAGGATGGAGGCGCATGAGCGGCGGTCTTTGCCTACATCACGAGAGGTGCCACCCACCCTGCCAACAGGCTGTCCATTCTGAGAGGTCGTGATGGCAGGCTGATCATTTTTATGAACATTACTGCCTAGCTGCTCTTGGTTATGGCGCAGTGGCTCGTCAGGAATCAGGCAATAGGTGTCTTCTTCTGAAGGTTCCACCCAGGCAAATGTCTTGAGGAGTGCCTGAGTGGTATCTGCATGGTCTAGCTGGCTACTGAAGCGAGCGACCTGGGCGGCCTCCTCCATCAGCTCTATAGTGTCGTCGGCCCTGAGGAAAGAATGGCTGGACTTTAATCTAAGTACTGTAACGCCAATCGGGATCCAATAAGAATGCAATGATCATCCCGTAAAAGCAAAACTTAAGTACTTGATATTTTACGAAAAATAATTATGCTTCATTAGCAGCATGGTGTGGGTTGGAGGTATCACTTTTATCACAAGCTTTACTTGTTAAGTGTCATGTTAGCACACTTTAAATCACAGAATCACAAACAAATGAACAATTATAGGTGTTATATATTTTATATTATATGATTATTCATATAACTTGGTACTGTACTAAATTACACAAATGTTACAGCAGACCAATATTAATGTTTCTCTGCCGGCCTGGTCCATAACTATTTCAAATATCTTTAGGTGGGAACAAACACACTCTTTCTTTTAAGTCAATGGATGACATGTCATTCAGTTCCTTCAAACCTGAAAATTGGTTTGAAAGTATAGCACTATATGCTGTAAATCAATCCATCTAGTTTGACCAAACATGCTGTGACATTATTTGTCCAACAGATGGCAAAACAGAGTGGCGTTAAAATATTATAAATCCAAATCTGAACTTTTCCAGGATCACAATCAGGATCATTATAACCCTTGTGCTACCCTGTGGAGAAGACACTGGGTCAAGACAATGGCCCACTGGGTCAATATGACCCAGCAAGGTAGCATAAGGGTTAACTTCTTATGAAACTATTGTGATCCCAGGTTGCAAAAGCAAGTGTTTTAGTGTCTCTGCTGGCTGGTTTAGATACACAGAGAGGGTATCTTGACCACAGAGTTGATGTGTTTACAGATTTACTGCCAGGCATATTAAATATACATGCAGGCTGCTGCTTTTAGGCGCCTGGATACTGCTACAGCAGCTTTTGCCTGTCCAGTATTTGTCTGTGCACAGATTTGGTCTGCTATTAATTCTGATGTTTGCATCAATTTCTGTTCCGCTTTAACTCGGCCACGTTCAAGAATTTTATTATCCTTTGGTAATATGGAGTAATCGAGCACAAAAACATTCAGGTGGCTTATGACAACTAGGACACAGGGATTGCTACTTACTTAACCACACGCGTGGAGCTGACAGCAGGGGGAGAAAGGGTTGACAACCCCTGGGGTTTCTCCAGCCTGGTACTGGTTCCAGTGAAGATCCTGCCTCTCCCTGTAGAGGTTCTTCCCAGGGCGGCATGTTGCACCATGGCCATATCACCAGCCACCAGTGAGGAAGGGTCTAGGATCGAGAGAAATTTGCACAAAATTGTAAAGTTTACACACAGTGTAAACAAATAACACAATGTGACAATATAAAAAAACAACAACAAAAAACACAACAGTAACTGAGTAAAACGACAGAGCAGCCACATTGCTCTGATAATTTGAAGTCCTCCTCTTTGTCTTGCTTTTATTTGGGGGAATAACCATGCTCTAATTTTACACAGGTCCCAAAAATGTGAGGGCTGTAAACAGGAAGTATCATGTTGCCATAGAGTTGTAAGTGAGTTAGCTTGTCACAGGGCTACAGCTTGAGCCCTGTTACATTTTTTAAGCATGCATTTTGATACATTTGCACCATTCAAAGTACACCACCAAATTAACTATTAAGCATTCCAGTTTGCAATGTAGCAATGGATGTACAGCTAACTATCACTAGATTAAAAGTTCTTTTTCTGTGCTTTCTAAGCAGATTTCTAGATGTTTATTTGAGATGGACATTGGAGATGATGACATGAATCAGGCCGAGTTATAATTCCCGTTGGTTTTTAGAACACCAGCATGCACCTGTCCCTTCCACCTCTCCTTCAACCCTCTCATGCCGCCCTGGGGAGGCACACCACACAGTTAAACACAATTATCTAGTTTAGACCAATCACAGCAAGTGGGTTGTAAAAAGGCTCATCACAAATACATACAAATGCTCACCATATTTCCCTGATATTTTGGATAAGGCAGTACTTTTACTAGCCTCCGCTTGAGATTCAGAGAAGGGGCTGGCCTTCCTGCCTGAGTCAGACATCGATCCATAGAAACCGGGCATCAGAAAAGTGACACTCTGTTGGTGACAAAGCAGAAGTGACAGAGGTGAGAGCTGGCCCGGTCGTCAGTCCAAACAGCCTCGTGCAGCTGGTCACGTTGGCTAACCTTTCTCAGCAGCTCGTCCTTGTTGTAGCCAAACAGATTGAGAGCCAGGTGGCTGTGGATGCTGTAGATCGAGCCATCGGAGTTGAGCAGGAGGAGGCCGCTCAGAGGAGCAAACACCCAAACGGTTCCAGAGTACTCCAGTGCAGGGCCGGGGGAGAGGACAATGCTGGCCACTTTGACTTCTGTAAGCGTCGAGACACATGTTGACCACCAATTAGCTACAGCAAGTCTACTAGATCACAGTACACGATGAATAACATTTTTAGAGTACATGTAGTATAGTTTCACCTTATAGTTATATGATAGGGTTCTATTCAACCAATGTGCATGCAGGGCAGACATGACAACATTTGATGATGAAAGGACATTAAAAGTACAAGCTGCAAAACTACCATTGCAAGTCACTCTAGACTCTCAAGTCACATTAGGTTGTATGCAGTCCAGTTTTCCATGTTATCTTCAAACTGCTAACATTTCATGAGCTAACAAAACTAGCCCTGATTTTAGCTTTATGGCTCCTACTTTTCTTGACATTAAATAACTTCTTTAACTTTGATGGCATTCGACCCCCACTTTTTATCAGTGCTTGCCAGTTACTTTAAATTTGTATTACTTTTCCAACAGGGCTTTAAATTATCTTGTCTATCATCTGTTTATTTTTCTCATTATGAAGGCTGAAGTGCTTGGGCAAACAGACAGTGGATTATGCACCAGTTTCTACAGTATAATATTGGATGTTTTTTAATCCCTCTCTGATCTTGCATTATCTTTAAAAAATAGCTTACCTGAGGATGGTTCTTTTCCATTAAGTTGCTCGCGATGTTCGGGGCTTGAGCCAGCTGACTTGCACATAGAGGAGGTGAGAGGAGAACATGGCTGCTTGTCCTGTGCATCTGATTTTTCAAGATTCTCTGTTGGACAGGTGCAACCAGTCCCAGAGTTTTGGTGTTGGGGCCTCCCGCATACCACTTCCCCCTGAAGTTTGATACACAGTGGGACTAATGCACCCCCGCTGCTTTTACCACACACTCTCTGAACCCTCAGCATCTGAAAGAAGGAAGGATACACAAAGTCAAAGATGACAGACTTACAGAAATACCTGAGCTTAAAACGTTGTGGGGTATAATTTATTTTCTTTGGGTTCCTGAACTGTTTAAAAAGCACACTGGTAAACAGAAACTTGAAAGCAAAGCTTAAAAAAAACGATTCTTTCCTTAGCTGAGTGGGACAGTTTTGGTTGTAAAGTGTGCTTACTTTGGGCAATGCATTACTGCGAAGGGGGATTTGTAAAGAGGGGATTAGTTCCTTAACAGACGCTCCTTTTAACTCGTCGGGATGGTGGTATCCAAGAAGATGGGCAAATGGCAAGTCACAAGTTAGGATGCTGCCCTAGAAATGACATCAAATGTGTAAAAAAAGAATAGTTTTAATGGGTTAGAAAATGGTAATATTTTACCAAATAGCATTTAATTAAAGTTGGTAATATCATTAAGTTCTGGAAACATGTTTTTCAAAAACAGGAAAGCCAGAATTCCCATTAAAAATGTTGCACAAAGAACAAAAGAAAAAAGGGAAAAGGCTACTAAATAATGAAGCACTTACATCTTGTGAAAAGGACAGAAAGGCAGATACCCTTTCGACATTTTCCATCATGACAAGGCAGTGCTCTTCATTTTGTCTGTGAGTACACACCGACACTGGCACTTCTCCGGATAATGTCACAACATCCACCTACAGAAAAAGTTGCACGTTAAACATACAGAGACATTTGACTGAACAGTAGAATTCAATGCACGATTATTTTTATTTTCAAGCTTTTTAGTCATCATATTTCATACCACTTTTCCAGACACAGCCACAACAGTTCCATCCACTAGCAGAAAATCTTCTTCCAATGCTTCTTCCAGGACTTGATTGGTTTTCTTCAAGATACAGGAAAGTGTTTTTCCAATCAGGTCATTGGTGTTGCACTCAAACAGTTTGCAGGCCTGTTCATTTGCTGACAAAATCTGAAAAATAAAGATAAAAACACATTTACAGGGTATGCCCAAGTTACGGCACTATTTGACCAATTCTGCTCAGCTGCCACTGCTTGTTAGTACCTCTCCAGTTTTATGGTTCACGCCAAAAATGACTTTGTTCGGGTTGAGGACAGATAGAGATTCTGACAGGCCAAAATCATCGGAGACTAACTGACTGAACAAGATTTTTTCTGTCTCTGACACAGTGGACGGGTGTTGTAGGGAGACAACAGGAACTTGGGAGCCAGGATGTAAGCTAGAGATTTG
The DNA here is from genome assembly GCA_036024295.1 of Nannoperca obscura. Lineage (NCBI taxonomy): Eukaryota > Metazoa > Chordata > Actinopteri > Centrarchiformes > Percichthyidae > Nannoperca > Nannoperca obscura. Next base: position 17,121 of record JAVQJL010034212.1, read on the forward strand.
GTGGTTTCTTGTAGCGACAGAAGTGCAAACATCCAAACACTGACCTGTAAGCAAGAATTGGGAAAATATATATATATTTTTAATCACTTTATCTCATCCTTACCTTCACAATTAGGGCAGATAAAGAATATTATCAACATTTTGGTAATTTTGCTTGATAACGTTACATTGTTTAAGCATAATCAATTATCAAAACTGTTGCCGATTAATTGTATGTCTACTGATTAACCATTCCAGCTCTAACTTACTCACAATTACAACCAAATCAGCTACACTCACCTGTCAGGGAACCAGGATAAAAACGACGTTGCAATGCTAAGAGGTTCTTCTTGTACAACGGTCTCCGAGTACACGGGTAGGACTTATTCAGGTCAAAGTCATCGTCCAGGAGATCAGTGGAGAAGTCGGGCACCACACAGATACCGTCTCCTTTAACTCTTCTGCGTTGGCTCACCCCAAAATAAGCCTCAGTAGACAGCGACATTGCTGTTGGTTATCCAGCTGGGATTGACAATGGTTGACCCATATAGAGAATGAATGGATTGCAGTATCGTAACAATATAATATGCTGACAGGCTAGCTGATTATACAGCATTTTCAATTAACAGAGAAAATGTTTTGATAATGAATGATAAGGTTTAAGTCGCTCAGGTACTAGCGCCTGATTTGAAGATCACAATACTTACCCCAAGTCGTAGAAATGAATTGTGCTACTTGTGCTTCCTAGCTGTTAATGGGCACAGCCGTTTTCGTTTACGCTAGTTGACAAGGTAACGTTCACTCCCCTTCGCTATCTCGCTAACTAACATTAGCCATCTGCTAACGTTACTGCCACTACAAACAAAGCGCAGCCGTACTATGTTTGGTTCCGAAATAGCAGGATTGCGCTTCAGTTTTGAACGACTTTACTCCGAGTTGACGTTACCATAACGTTAGCACAACGTTAACATCGATTCAAGTAAGTTAGGTAAGGTAAAAAGACGACTTTGTAACTACTATTTCACTAACAGCAGTTTTTGTATACCGCGGGCTCCGAGTGTGAGCCGACTGAGAAGATTCAAGGAAGACCGCTGAAGCCAATCAAATATCACGTCTCTAAACAATAACAGCTCATTGGATAATTCGCCGGAAATACCCGCCTTTGTTTCTATAGGAACCATGTCACAAAAGTAACAAAATAAAAAACAATACGTATAGTAAGATTATAAAAAGAGTGTTAAAGGTGCTTTTATGTCTCAAAAGCGTATATACCTTTTAGAAGTCAAATTAATAATTCACACAGGATTTTATTATAAAACAGTAAGACACAAACAAACAGCAGTAACTACTTAAGAGGGTTTCAAGTCACAGGTTTTTTTTTTTACTGCGGTTTACAATGTAACTCAGCAAACAAGAAGTCTACTCTAGCTTTGTTATTTTAAATGGACAAAAAATTAGAAGGCATCCATAACATTTATATAAAATTACTCTTTAAAACTATCACATGAGAATTATAAGTTCTTTATTTGTATGTACAAATCTGATGAACAACACCGAAATACATGTCTGTTTGAACAGACATAATATAACATTACATAAAGATCATTCGATTATATAAAACTGGCATCTGAGAGAAGTTGGGTGAGAATTCAGTGTGTTCCAGGTGCAATGACTGTAGGGGTCCATATTGGTTGAGTCTCTTTATTAGCTACATGGCTATGTTTTTAAGTCCAAGATCCCCCTTAGGAGGATCACCCCCACAACTTCGACTAGGCAAATGTTTTAGCCACAACACAGACTAAAATTAAATGAATCAGACATTATCATTACTCACTGATAGACTGACATAGTTCAAATTAAAAGGGGTTGATGGGTCATAGTAGGAAAGCACACTGTGCTGTACTTTTGCATAAGTGTAAAAGAAAAACAAACACAACACAAAGAGATGATAGGCTCATTCTGACATAGCTGCTTAATAAGGAAAATATTTAACAGTCAGTATAGATGTTTTGAAATATTTTTGTTTAACTTAGCTCTCTTGGTATCCTATTAGCGACAATATTGTGAGCAGAATTTCAGTTTGTCAAGTACTGAAACAATTCATGTTGGCAGGTGAGCTCCAGCTGCAATGGGAAAGGTTAGCAAATCATCTGTCCATCTGCAAAAACCAGGCCCAAATACACAAGTCATCGTTGAGTTTTTTTTCTTCACATCACAAACATCTAGTAAGATAGATTTCTGGAACACTGGGTACATTTTGATACACCATATCCATGTGTTTACTGCACTGCAATGAGCTTATGTGATACTTTGTGGACAATAGGTGCCTCTTTATTTTCTTGACACAATGACATCCTTGACCTTGATCGTGCAGTAATTTATTTCTCTTTAATCTAATCTTTTACTTATTTCAATTTGTGGTTCAGCAACCTCTGTTTTGTTGGAGCGGAAGAGAATTTCGCTGGATCTTCTAACTGTTGTTCAGTCCAGTGGATGGCTGCTATAGCTGTAGCATGCATGTTTTGTCAAGTAGCTCATTTTACAGTAATGAGTACTGGTGGATCTTCATACAGACAGGGAGCCAAGCAGAGCACTTTACACAGTCACACATAGTCATACGCGCACACAAGCAAAGTTGGGCACGCACTTATGGTGCCATGGCTGTGAGAAGTGAGCTTTGAAAAGGTTTTTGAGCATAGTTCACTAAAACAGAGTCCATCCTAATGGTGGTAGTCCTTTTTACTGTGAGGACGATTTCCGAGTATATGATCCAGTTCTGAGGCAATGCCTGCTGTCATCTTTGGAATTACCTTTAGTACACAACACAAAAACAGTGCACACGATCAATGCTGTTTGACTACACCAAATACTGAAATAATTATTTTGTATAACTCAGGCTTAGAAAATGTTTTTTATACCTGAATGGCTCCCAGGTTCTCTGTTAGCTGGCTTGGATTGGAGGATCCCAGCAGCACTGAGCTCACGCCCTCATTCCTCAGGCACCAGGCTAAAGATTTGGGATAGGAGGAGATTTTACAGTTGATATTGATATCAAGGTATCAGACAAAATGTAGAGAAACAATGAATTTGGTTGTGAGCAACATTTTCTTTATTCGCTTTCACAGGAATGGAAAGTTGAGGGTCTCAGGGTGTTCATGTTGTCCTTTACCTATGGCTAGCTGCGGCAAAGTACATCCGAGCTTCTCCGCGATATGAGCCAGTTCCTTTAGCTTGGCTTGCTGTTTCCTCCCATCCTCACTCATTATTTTCTCCCTCAGCCACTGGTATGGCTGGAGGAGCAGTTAAACAGTAAGCATTCGAATTATAACTCAAAATGAGGCAAAAATATCTTGAACCAGATTATGTTTTATTGTTGGTATTGTATTTGTTGAATAAGATACTAGACAGGTGGTCAAAAGAAAGTTCACCTGTACCTTCATTGAGGCCCTAGAGGTTTCTGGGACGCCGTTCTCGTACTTCCCAGTGATGATTCCACAGGCCAAAGGGGACCAAGAGACCACGCCCACACCTGAGATAGAACAATGACCACTGAGCAACATGATATAAAATCTATCACAATCACAGCCCTAAATCTATTCTAAAAAGCTTCACTTCAGGAGAAACTTACTATAGACTTACCTATCTTATGGTAGAGCTCTGGCAGCTGAGTTTCCACTTTGTCCCTCTGGAAGAAGTGATACTCTGCCTGCTCACACACTGGTGGAATTAGATTAAACTGCCTGGCCACAGAGTATGCTTCCTAATTGAATGGGACGAGGGAATAAAAAAAAGGGAGAAATGTTTATGAGATTTGAAAAGGTGTGCAAACACTGACCACTACTTTTTCCACTACTGTATATGACATATAGTGTTAGTCCAGTTTCTTAAAAACCTTTTCGTCATATGAAGCTTTGCTTTTGTTGTTTCTGCAAAGTTGGTCTTTATCTCATGTTGCTTGTTACAAAATGCACAAAGACTTTCTTTGTCACTCACCATGATCTCCATGGCCGACCATCGGGAGGTCCCCCAGTACATGGACATCCCCTGGTTGATAACATGTGTCATTGCTCTCACTATCTCTGTAAAAACAAAACATTAAAGAGCACATATGTACATTGTCAATAATTAAACAGTGGAAGGCGCCACAACCTTTATATAACCTGCAGGAAGCCCCATTTTTAACACATCTACTTACATTTAGGCTGATTTGCCACATCGTAATTGGCTCCTTACCCTCATCGTAAGGAGAATTAAAATCAGGTCTCATAAAAGACTTGAACAAGATTTAAAGAAGACTACAAGATGTCTTTGCTAAAACTGACACCTCCAGGACAGTAAAAACAAAGATGGTGCCTGAAATGTAGTCAGCCTCTTTGTGCAAAAGGCTCATCTCCTTTTAAACTCATGTTTTAGCAGATATTCTTTGCTGGGTTTATACGACTTAATGTGGCCAGACTGTGCAGGGGGTTAAATGAAAAGACTCAGCCAACCCTGACAGAATGTTGCTTGTGCAGTTGAACAAATCATAGCAAGTTACAACTGTAGGGCTTGAAACCACAGTGGCTGTGGTTTGTGTATTTGTGCCTGATGATGCAGCAAGAAAGTAATAGGGTAGGTAGTAAGTTGATAAGCAAAATGCTATTTACTTTATTTATATTATTTAATAAAAACTACTGTTAAGTTCTTTCTCAAATGATTTGTTTACCAAGAGCATCTCCAATAGGAGGAGAAAATGCAGCTATTATTTTGAATGTGTCTATTGTATGCTGCACATTAACTCTCTAATTACTGTTGTTTGCTTTAGTCTGTAATTGCACTTAAAATGCATTAATGAAACATCTGCTACATTAACGCAAATTCTGGAGGAAAAATATGCAGTGGGGAGACTGAAAGTGAGGGTGAAGAGATGATCAGCAGAGTGAGATTAAAAAAGAGTGATTCCTTTTTATTAGTAGTTCTCTCTCTGGACTAAAATGTAGCTCAGTGAGAGACAGAGCAAGTGTGCGTGTGGGTGAAGCAGGTGCGAGGGTAGAGGAATAACAGTACATCTGCTCCGAAGGGGAGGGAGGGATTTGGAGGGATGTAAGGACAGGTGCAAGATAGTGAACCAAGTAGGAACCTGGGAGGAACATGCAGGTCATAAGAATTGTGTGAATATATGAATAATCCCCCTCAATGCCATGAAGGAAGACAACTGACAACTTGATTCACAGCAACATCCATACCTTGTGGCCAGTCTTAATGTTATTTTCCCCACAAGGCCGCAGTGAGTCATCAACTCCAACAACAGATGCCACACTGAGCCTGGTGCTCAGGTGAGATATCCAGCGTACACCATCAACACACCACTCACATAAACCCACTGCGTTTTTTTTCAAGGAGGACAATGTGGGTGAAGTTGTGGGCACATGCACGTGGTGATGTGTGCATTTATGAACAGCATGCCAGCATGCCCACAAACGTATGAGATTGGTGTACAATTTAGGTGAGGAAATTGCTATCACTCTAATGTCTGTACAGTAAAGAAATAGCTATAACTGGCAGCCAGTTAGCTTAGCTTAGCTCAAAGGCTAGAAACAGGGGGAAACAGCTAGCCTGGCTCTGTTTAAAGATAACAAAATCTACCTAGCAGCACATCTAAAGTTCACTTATTAACACATCATGTCTCTTGGAGTCAGACAAGACACCAGGAAGTTACTGCAGCTGACCAAAAAATACTCTGCCCCCCCCCTTAAAACCACATCATGTCATTTTAACACAATGCTTTGTATACACATTAAACATACCAGCTAGCTGTTTCCCATTTCTGGTCTTTATGCTAGGCTAAGCTAATCGTTGATTGATGTTTTGACTGTCATGTACACAGTATATTGAACATTGTTTGGAACTAAACACTATGTTCACAGTTGTTATAGTTAAGTATATAAATTATATGTGTGTTCTGTTTTTGTGTGAGCACATGCATGAAATGTGGTTAAAATCCTGTTTGTGTGTTAGAAGCATAAGCTCACTGTTGCTTGCAATCTGCCTGGCTGCTAGCCAACATCAACCTGTCCTCGAGACAGCACAGCAGCAACACGCCACTGAATCAGGAACATTTGGTCAACTTCAGCCAGCAGGTATCGCAGTGTCCTTGTGCAGAGTGCAGCAATGAGTGTGGAAGACACACAACACTCACTGAGGCTAATATTTATCCACCTCATGCATACACAGGGTGGTGATCAATATGTCACACCAGAGGAGATTTTCAATAGCTGATGAAGCCCTTTCCTAGTTCTATGATCGTTAGAAAGAAGGTTTTGAATGTGCAGTCAAAAGGAAGATAAGTATTGAGGTACTGAGTGGGTGAGACCATCCTGCATGCTGCTCTTTATTACTGAACATTTGAGGAGTGGGTGATATCCAGGCACTTGAAGGAATGTCCTGACTGGATGGCCTTGGGTTTGTGTTCAGTATGCTGTGGCAGTACCATTTTATTAGCTCTCCAGTGAAAAACCCTTGGCTGGAGGGATTGTTATAAAGTCTATCTATTAATGCCATGTCTGCTCTTTTCCTCTGCTGTGTGTCTTACCATTTCTTCAATCTGTCTGGGGGTTATCAGTTGATTGAATGGATTCAATTTGCTGCATATTGCTCTGTCAAATAAAGAAATGATGCTGAGTGACTGGATCGCAACATTGTGCCGAGACATTTTACTCTGCAGGCTATAGTATGCCTATTAAAACAATGAGTTGACAATGGCACAGAGGCTTCTCCTTGAAGCACCTTCTCATCATATTTCCTATAATCTTACTTTATGAACTACACTATTTGGATAGATGTGACATGTGAGATGAAATTTCAGCTAGGCCTTTAACCCCTCAGAGGAAAATTTCCATACAGTCCCATCACTGTAAGTGACAGCTGCAACATTAAAGAGCAGTAGAGCAGAATGAAAGGGGAGTCATAGCCAGGCAAGGAAGGAGGGAGTTGGATTTTTGTGATACAAGTTGGGGGCTGCCGCTGCTGTTAGACTGGATATGAGCCAAAAGACAAAGCAAGTCAAAAACAAGTAGGGAGGAGAAAAAGAGAAATACAAAGAGATGAATAAGTGAATGGGATAAGAAAAGTGGTGATGGTAACAAAGGGAGACTCTGCAGCCATGACATCATTTTCTTTGTCCCCAAGGGGACACACGTTGTCTCACACAAAGTCGGAAGCAGTTAAAGTCACAAGAACAATACTAACACAAATTCCCTCTCAAATGCATGCACACACACACACACACCTGTTATTTAGCATAGCATTCTCATCTAAATAATACATTTTGAGCTGAAGAAGGGTTTTTTGTGCATTGCATTGATGCTCTTAATTCTGTTTTAAGTTTCAGGAACATGTGGGTGTGTGTATCAATATCTTAAACATAACAAGTCCATTGAACTGCAAATGCCCACAGAGATGTACAAGTCTCACTGCTACTTCATCCCCAAGAGAAGCTATTTAGAAAATCTTAGTTATAATGCTCAAGGATACACAGAGTCTAACATGTAGGCCCCTCTCTATCAAGTTGTTAAAAGTGACTGACCTTCCACACGGTGATTTATGACAGTGGCCTTGCTCCACTGTAATGAAGACTGAAGAAAACGTGCACAATGTTTTACGCTGATTAATGAACCGACTGTGTTGCCAAGCTGCTTAAAGCAAAACACACTGACTTTCTATTTTTATATTTGTCTGTGTGTTTTTCTTTTTTAAATCTTGCACATCTTTCTGTTCAGTTTTTCTCATCCTGTAAGACTCTCAACCAATAAATCTATCAATCAGATTAGACTTCTCTACATCAGTTGTCAATAGTGAAGTTTTATTTGCAGAGATGGGTTATTAGAAGGTTTGACAGAGCCTGTCTGCAAGTCACCAGTACCACCATTGACAGCAATGCCCCAGCAACGATAAGTATGACAGATTGGCCTCCCACAGTCTGCTGGCTCACAGGGGAGGAAGCATGGGGGGCAAAAGGGAAAGACTGGAAAATATTTTAGTGAGCCCAGTGAGACTCCATCTTTTCAGCCAAGAACTACCTGTGGATGAGGGCTGATAGGATCAAACATTGGCCCAAGTGCATCTGTAATGGCCACATCAAAAGGGAGAAGTAACTGAGGAAGAAACTGGAAATATGTAAAAGAAATTAATGGTGACATATGGTAGATGTGTGGGAAAGGCAGCACTAAAGTGTGTCGAAGGAATAGAGCCCACAGTAGGGCTTGTATCTAGTGAGACCAGCCCAAAAATACATCAGTTTGCCCTGGGGGGGGGGGGGGGGGGGTGCAGAAAATCATGC
>JAVQJL010034218.1:0-23313 GCA_036024295.1 Nannoperca obscura
GTCATATACAATATGTCCCAGACCATTACTATTCATCCAATTGACGATGTTTACTTGGGGATGTGTGTCGCCAAAGCAGGACTTGCACCTGTTTCCCATATGGGTGTCAAGACAATAGGGCTTTACATTCCTACTAAAAAAATAGATGATAAATATAATCCTTGCTATTTTAAAGAGCTTCTACTGGTACACAGATTCCTTCCAGCTCACATGTATCTTATGTGGCACAGAATATATGATCCCGATCTGAAATGTGGCACTTCAACCTGGTGTTAGCATTAACAAAATGTAACTTTCACTATCACAATAATACAAAATCAAACAAACTGACTAATGTGATTAAAACAAGACACTTAATAGAATAAGAAACATGTAATATTTCATTTTACCCAGCGTGTATTAGCAAAGAGCTCTGTGTTATTTTGCATCCTGCACCTACTCTTAGATATTGAATTTAGTTATGACCCTCTTCATTCTATCAAGGGCAACTTATAGGTTCACTTTTGGATTCCCAGCTTCTTCTCAGACTTCAGCACAGTCCAAAATTACATTTATCAAACAACATGATAAATCTCCCTTTTGAAAATCACAATTTAAAGTCAGACCTGTCTATAAATACCAGAGCCCACTGGAGTGGCAAAGGTTTTGTACAGAGTAATGTAAATAGATTTATTAAAATACAATTTGTGTTTGTGGTAGTTGAAAAATCAAATGTTTTGTTGTAAACGCCCAAAGGAATGAAAGATGCTATTTTAATTGCTATTTTCTGGATGGGACTATTTAAGGGTTAACGTGTAAAACTATGACTGCCATTGGTGTGTGGGGCCATTAATGGGCTTTAACTTGTTTGTTTACTGTTTTCTGTTGACACATAGTCCAGGCACAGCTATGGTAATGATTATGGTGATGATGTGTGGGAGAGTGTTTTGTGTATGTTGAATGTCTTCCATGTCTGCCATGACCCTGTTGAGGTCTAGGAGGTGCAACGGGCACACCTGTGCTGTCTGGAGTCAACTAGACACCGGTGAACACAATCTGCCCTGAATCAGTGCACTTATAACTAGGAGGAGAAACGATTGCTCTGTTTTGGAACAATATAGTGATTTTATACAGATGGTTCTAACACAGGAGTGACATGGAGGCAATACCAGGAAAAGGACTCAGAATCAACAAAAGAACATCTAATAAGTTCTGGGTTCACACAGTGGATATGTTGGCAGTGTTGGTTGCACTATGATGGGTGGAAGATAAGGTGTTGATATGCTCAGATTCCTCATCAGCCCTAGAACGTTCTGAGGTCTTTCCATTCAAACAGCCGTCAAAATATGCTATATGAAGTCCTTTAGTCATTTACAAGAATAGAAAATCAGGGAGGTCAGGTACAATTTCTGTGGGTTCAAGTGTATGTGGGGGTAAGGGTGAATGAGAAGGTTGATGAATTAGCAAATTGGGCTTAAAAAGATTTCATATAAACATGCAAGTTAGTATAAGTAAAGCAGAGGTCAAATGTATGATCTGGCAAAGAAAACCAACTGTGGCAAGATAGGTGGGACAAAGAGGGGAAAGGGAGCCATGTATATCAAATACAAAAGAGTGTCAAAGGTGCTAGGGTAAGTAGTGGTTTTGAGCTGTAAGAGGTATGGGACACACAGAGGGAGGATGAGGAATAAATTGAGGGAATTAGGGGTGCAGGAATTTACATTAAGAGGATTATTGGGTATGGGTGAGAGAGCACAGGTCAGGGTAGCTGACATAGATATAGAGGATGAAATAAAGGTTAGTTTTTTTGTTATGTTTGTAGGGGTGTAGATGGTAAGTCTATTGTCTGTTCCATTCTCTGGAGCAGAAGGTGGCAGTAATGCACCAACAAGCTGGACGCCAACTGCAATAAAACGTAACACAATTGCTCTGTTTGCTCTGTCACCACTCTGACCTGTGTCCCCTTATGCTTGAGTGTGTCTACAAGTTATTCTTATTGTCTATGACTAATTCCACTGTTTTAACTGATGTATTATTTGATAAATAAGAATAGTTAAGATGAGGAAATAAATGGATCTCTTGCATCTTTCTCTGAGTGAATTATATAGGCCTCCACTACCACCACACAAGTTGAAGAGGAAGTTCATGTCAGAATAAAGTTTATATTTTATAATGGTACATTGTACTTAATGTCAACCAAAAACAAATATTAGTATTCATAAATTTGCCCATATGTTGTCACCTGAACAATATTTTTTACTATTCACAATGGTTACATGTGACAAGGTCAGTATTGGCCATAAATGTAATTGTTTATCTTGTTGAGATGCACAGGTACACACGATAGAAAGATAAATAAAACTGTTTACTTTATTTCCCCTTTTTTCTTTTTGCCTGTATAAGCACTATATGCACACTCATATAGGGCGAATAAAACACTATGTTATGTAGTTATGAGCAGAATTAAGAATTGTGGGCACCTGTACATGGAGACAAACAGTCTAGTAAAACACTGTAATAATATAAAACATGTCTCCTTATCTTCTTACAACTACATTATAGTGTGTTACGAACCACTTATTAAATGTTTATGTAGAGCTTATGGAGTGTTACCTATCAGTAAAAGAAGTTAACATGCAGCAGGAATGGGCTGGATTGTATTTTTCTTTCTTTCTTTATATATTAAATTAAATGTTTTATTGATAAGCAGGGCTTGAAACTGATCACAAGCCAAAGCGTATGTAAGATAGTTTTAAGTTATTAGGCACTCTTAATTTTCTTTCTAGAAATAAACCTGATTATTGACCTGCACCAGTGTCATTATATTTACTAGATAAAAATAACTATAAACTAAATATATAACAAATAAAAAAAAAAATGTTTTAGCTAGATAATAAATATTAATCCTATTTTATGATTGAAAATTCCAGATACTATTGGACTGTACATCTCCTTAAAGAATGTAGATCTATGGGAACCTTGTTAATATAAAGACCTCTTATTGGTACACAGATTTCTGCCAGCTAAAATATTTTTTGCGTGACATAAAATATATGATCCTAATCTAAAATGTGGTAGAAATACACAATACAAAAGATTCCTTGACTTAGGTGAAATATTTGTCAGATATTAGGCTTGTGTAAGGACATCAGGAGGAGACATCATTTTCTCCAGCCATGGAAGCAGCCCTGTGAGGCTGCACAGTGGTGCTTTGAGCAAATGCAAAAATGCTAACATGCTCATAGTGACGATGCTAACAATTGGATCTTAAGCAAGTATAAAGTTTTTTTTAGTATGTAGGTGAGTATGTTTCAATTTTATATGGATTGTATGTGCCTTACTATCTGACATGCACTGACAGTGCTGATTTAAAAATGTTTCTTTGTTTTTCGAATTTAGTAAACTTGTAGACACATTATTTAGGAACACAAATTATTTATTCAGTCATTTTATTCAGTCATGTATTTTAGACGTGCTTCTGGGATTTCAAAGAACGTTATGTCAGTAAACATTTACAAAAGCTGCTGCCACAAAATTGCTTTATTTTAAACATGGCAAAGGATGTAAATAAGAACACAAAATACAAAAAATTTCTCACTACAAAAAACACTACCACAGTAAAAAGAAATGAAATGCAAAATATAATCCTTCATACATTATTCAAGAAAAAAAAGATTTTCAGTTTTTGTAACTCTTTGTCCTGTTTTGTCACAGATGTAAAAGCCATACTTGCAGTGTACAGTGTATCTTACATTTTCTAAATTATAAAGTACTTTCATTTGTTATAATTCTGGCATGAGGAATGAATTCTTGTTAAATATCCTTTACCAGTTGTTGAAATGTTTTCATAATGTTGTGAGGTATTGGTTTCTACCATAGACCGGACAAGATGGTTTCTGTCATTTTGGGTAGTTATTATTACGCTAATGTTTGTTCAATTGTTAATTTTTATGATCAATTTGGTTTTAGTTTCTTTTTTGATTCTATAAAAAGGTGGTTTCATGTCATAATTGACAACTGTGTGTGGTCACGATTTGTTCAGACAGGTGTATAGGCAGGACATCAACACCTGCTTCACTGTGGATAACAACTGCTCAGACTGGCTCCAAATGACGTCATCCGGGATATTCTGTCTTTATTTTTTGTATAATGGGAGGAAGCAGAGATCTTCTTCTCTCATCTTTATAAACAGTCTATAGATTACACATGTGTGTAATGTACTTAGAACTGAAGGTACATCCAGGTAACTTCTATTTTTCATCTGCCCTTGGTTAATTTTGCTGTCCCCTTTGGCGGCCAGGCATGGCTTTACACAAAATCTGCTAGTTGATAATTGTACTGGTCAACATAAATCAATGTGAATGTTTCTTTGTACATTACAAGACTTGACCAAGGGCATAAAATAGGCTTCAAGTGTTTAAAGAGTAGCCTATACGAAACCTATGAGTTCCGAACACTGTTGAAATCCTGTTATCAGTATGTGAATGATTTTATAGTTGGGTGTTGCCCAGTGCTGTGAGTATGACACTTGAATTCACATTTACATTTACATTTAGGCGTTTAGCAGACGCTTTTATCCATAGCGACTTCCGTTGAATGTGAGGTGAATTTCAATTGGGACAGTGTCAATCTTTAAGGTTCTCTCTCTCGTCCTGCATGATGGTGTCAATTTGGTTTCCCAGGTTGGAGAAACACGGCCGCTCCTCGAGGTCATACGCCCAGCACTGCTTCATCAAACTGTACACCTGGTGTTACAATGAGAGAAATATAATGATCTATTTTGCTGGGAGAGACCTGATTGGACAGGAAAGAACTGTTGACATTGGCGTGGTATAGCATGGCAGTTGCAGTGACTCGTTTGGCAAGTTTAAGGTCAAAAAGACTACAATATGTATCATGACAATAGCTGACAAGGTTGTCAGCCTCTTCCAGAATTAACAGCAGGTGGTGGAATAAAAAGAAAAAAATGTAATCATTGCAAAAGAATGACAAAGGAGTTTTTGGAAAGCCTCATATGTGGTCTTAATATAAAGGAACATTTACATTGTCACTGATGTAAGACAGAGGCTGCAATCAAACTCCAAGACTATTAATGTAATTCTAATTAAGATGAAAGTTTTCCAAAAAAAAGGTTTCTCTATTTCAAAAACAGATCCATGTCAAGTGAACTTACCTTGGGTGGGCAGTTTGGAGGAGTTGGCAACCTCCAGTTATTCTTTAGAATATTTGCCAGATGCATTGAAATGGACGCACCCTGCACATTGTGTCCAATCTCCTGCATATATAGCTAAAATAGAGACATTAATGAAGCCTTTAAAAAAGGGCAATTTGATTTAAGAAGTCTTGATCATTTAAAAATATTGAAATATTGTCCATACATTTATGTTTTGATAGTAAACCTTCTTACTCTTTTTGGGTTGGAGTTCATGTTGCAGTAGGAGAAGAGCTCATGAAGAACGACTCCAAAACTCCAGACATCTGACTTGTGGGAGAATTTGGACTCACTGATGGACTCTGGAGCAAACCTGCATTAGATGAGCAGTGTATGGTCAGGTGGACCTCCAGTAACTGAACACAAAATAATAGCTACTTGAGTGCAAAACTACACAGTAGTCTTCTTTAATGCCTGAGCTGTGAAAAACATCATCTTGGTTTATGTCACAATTTCCTACGTCAGACTGGGTTTTATGTGGATGATCCAAAAACATTTGTTTCAAAACATGAAACATTATATTTCTGTCTGTATTTTCAGAGTTAATTCAAAAGAATAGTTAGAAATTTTGGGAAATACACTTTCTCTTTCTGCTGTATAGTAGAAGATTGATATCAGTCTCTTTATACAGCCAGCAGCTGGTTAGCTTAGCTTAGTGCAAAGAATGGAAACAGCTTGTCAAGTATTGATTTAAACAAACAGCACAACAATTTTGCTATTCCTTGCTGTGGACATTTTGCAGCAGGGGGCGACAAACTGCAGAAAGTCACAGATCTCTGCTATAGCACTTTAAATTGAAGGGTATTTGAGTTTTCAAACATAAGGAAAGCTACCAGAAAATGGGGCTCTCTCCAGGCTGCGTGACTCGGTAGTAATCCCTGTCCAAAGGAATTATCTTGGTCAACCCAAAATCAGCAATTTTCACCAGCGACTCACTGGCCACAAGGATATTTCTGGCTGCAAGGTCTCGGTGCACATAGCGCAGGCTCTGCAGGTACTCCATCCCCTGGAAAATTAAGAAACAGAAATGCAGATGAAAATGGAATAACTTTCTGTCCTTTGTTTTGTACTTTTGGTCTTGGTGGTTTACAGATGGTAACCTGGAGGAATTACCTTCACACTTTTCTGAAGGATTTCTGTAGGGCTTTTTTTTGTGAGGGACAAGTGGGAATTCAAAACCTTGCTTATTTTTAAATATCGTGATGAAACCATTTGCAGGGGTTTAGCTCATATATCTGATTCTTACCTTACAGATCTGAGAGGCAAAAAGCAGCATCCGCCTGGTGTTGACGTTATGTCCGTTACTCTCCAAGTAGCCAATAAGGCTGCCATAAGGCAGGTACTCCATCACCAGACTCATAGTGAGGCGACCTGTGATCAGGAAAACCTTAAACATTAAAGTCATTCAGCAGTGGAAAACCTTCCAAACCCAAAAGAGACTTGTTGCTTAAATCAGTCACTCTGGACAACAGTGTCAGCTAAAGACTGTGATTTAAAATGTAATCCAGGATCATGCAGGGGGTGCATAAAGGTCTGACAGTGTAATATCATGAGTGCACTGTATAAAGCATTGTATTGTTATCGCAGTTGTTAAAGCAGTTGTGTCTTTATATAAAAAAAGGTGTGGTCAAAAACGGCCTTGTGCCAAACAGAAAAGATCAAATTTAAAATAGAAATTTGAAACTGAAATTGGAGCAGTCAATCAATCCAGTTCTTTTAGTTGATTATGTTGGTACATCATGAGTTTTTTTTATTACCCATGCTGTAGCAGACTCCTCTGTATTCAACGATGAAGTCGCAGCGGAAAACGCTGAGGATGTTGACCTCCTTCTTGAAGTCCTCCAGGCTCGACTGCTTGTTGGGCTGCAGCTTCTTCACAGCGACCAGCTCGCCGGTGTTATCACCCAGGGGGTCATAACGGCAAAGTTCGACACTGCCAAAGTTTCCCTGGAAAAGATTTCACTGGTCGATCACACCCGAAAATTTTAAATACACCTCACCGTACATGCGCCATTGCAGGACACAGGTAGATATGATTCGGTGAACCACTTGAAGCACAGATAGTTGCTTCAGTTAATATGCAGTCCTGTCTGTCCTCCACAATATCAATCTGCTTTAGTCTGTTTATTCTTCTGCTGTCAATCAAACACAAAGTCTTGGACACTACAAATTGCTACATTTTGGCATTTGGGAACACGGACAGTGACCTAGCACAGTATTTTGAGACTTAAGACTCTTCTCAAAACATAAGGTCATGATCATTCAAGTGCACTGATTGGTCCAATGAGTTTGCATTATGTCCATGTTGTCTGTTGAGTGTTAAGTGCAAACTTACTTTTCCCAGTGGGGAGATGCAGCGTAGGTGTCTCTCCTCAAACAATGTCTGTTCGTGTTGAGCAGGGTTGTGGGCTCTCAACACAGGGCTCTGTGTGGCGGCCTCAGTAGCATGTAGTATCACATAGTCTGCCATGAAACAAGAAAACTTATCAGCAATGGCTTTTGGTTTTCTCATGAAATTGAATAGACTTATTCCAAAAAACAATACTCATTTCAAATGGTGTGCAATTACTTTAAATTCAGTTCAATTCAATTTTATTTATATAGTGCCCTATCATAACAAAATTATGTCCATGCCACTCATGGAGTATCATATTAAAACATTGTATAATGACAGCATTTTCATAAATTATCCACTAATTCATACTGGTATTATACTGATGATGTATTTTTTTCTTCAAAAGATCAAAATTGATTGGATATTTATAAATTTGGTGTTTTATTGAACTGAAAATGTTTAGATTTGTTTTAAATAGCCTGTATTCATTATCAGCTGAGTAGTGATACTCATCATTACCTGAAGTGATCAGACTGTTGAGTTGGCGGATGATACTGCGACAGGAGGGTCTGAAGGCCGCCTGGTAGTCCATACACTGACCAATCAGATCGGCTAGCTCTGTCCACTGGGAAAGAGGCAGCTGCTGGAGGCTCTCATAAAACTGTCGCTTCTACAGAAAAACACATCAGCAGCTCACATCATTCACATTATCAGAGCTTTATTCTAACCTTTATTTTGTTTTCTTGCACTTGTCATTTATGTTTTTTGTATTTTATGTTTCCAGGAATCTTAGTTGAATTTATGTATTTTATATTCACTGCTAAACTTTAAAAATAGTCCTTCTAGTGAAGTGTAATATAACACTGGCCTTATTCAGTTAATTTTGATGTTGAAACATGGTGTAAAATGAAGAATTTCTGGTTTTTCTAGTTAGGACAGAGTTGATCAAAAAGGCTTTTCAAAATGCTGTCCTTTCAGTTTGGAATAACGTACAGAAGGATGTCTGATTTCTTTGATGAATTTAAGTCAATCTTAACGGATCTGGACAATAGCAATCTTGGCCAGCTACAGTATTTTAGATAGTTTTGAAAATTGAACATAACATAACATAACTGAAAATTACAAGACTTTACCTGGTTAAATGAATGAGAAAAGTGGGTGGATTTACCAAGAAAGGAGGGTTGTTAAAAAGACCTGCAGACCAGGCTGTACCTGCTCCGCAAGTGAGATGATCTAGTCTCACAGAACCCAAAACTAATAGTGAGTTGAGACATACCTCATCAGTTCATATAAGTCTATAAAGTTTCAAGAGGATCTTTCAGAGTAAGTTGAGATGTTTAACTGAGACATGATGGACACATGGAGGACAATGTACCAAGTACATTTTAAATAGGGTGTATCCATACAGTATACTGGAACTTTCTTAGTATCTCTGACACCCAGTAACAACATATCCATTATTTACAACCTGCAGTGTTTTTTCATTGCACTAGTCCATGTCATGCATGAACCAGTAGATAACGAGTTAAAGGAAATTGTCTGAATGGTCTGTGAAAGAACTGATGAGCAGACAATTAATTATGGAAGACCAATGGCTGTAAAAGATATCCTACGCCGATTGTGTCTTGATGATTACTGCTAAACAAGGTCTGATTTCTCAGAGATATTGAAATAGGATGGGCCTCATTTAGTGGATTATGTTATTTTATGTTACTTATGGTTTTATATATCTTTCTTTTTGTTTTTCTGATTGTATTTGAGCATTGATTTTAAACTTCTATGTTGGGTCCCTCAGGGTGGAGTCCTATTAAGTTTTGTTAGTTAGGATTCCTGTCAAACATTTACAAACATGTAAGGTATATTTAAAAGGTCAGCATAAAATGTTTTTTTCTCACCTGTGTGCAACTGATGACTTATCCTTCCTATTTTCTTTTTTGCTCTGACAAAGGTCTGTTTGCCCCAAAGCCAAGACAGTGAACTACATGTTTGCAATTGACATAAGTATGATCCCACAAGCCCTTTACATCCTCAACACATGTTCTTTTATCTTAACTACAATTTAGTTTAAGCATATTTTAAAGTTACTTGCACTCACAAGTAGCTTGTTTAGTGGACAATACTTTGACAACCTGTCATATCAGCACTTGGTGAACAGGTTGTGTGACTTGTCAGGAAAGAAGTGGGAGTACCTCGTCTAAGTTCCAGCCTCGCAGCGGAGTGTTTCCATTGTTGAAGATTTCCCACACAGTTGCGCCAAAGCTCCACTTATCACACTCCAGAGTCAGGTTGTCCGGGGCCTCCAGCACCTCAGGGGCCACCCAGGGGATCCTGTCCAGCATCACTAAATAATCAAACACAGAAATTCAAACATACATAAAATAAGGCACAGCAACTAGGTATCATAATTTAAATGCGTTACACGTTTTACTTGTTAAGTATTATTTTAAATCAACATACTGTATGTGATTACATGAACAAGTAAACAACTAAATTTACTACCCAGGGTTAACTATTCAACTGTCCATTTCATTTCAGTCTTTTCGCTTTTATTTGAGTGTTAGTGAATTAATCTACTGTACCATCAAAATACTTCATTCATCAGATGTCTTTCCCTTTATATACAGCACATGTACTGTAAATGGACCTGATGGTGTCAGACATGGTTACATTGGAAAAACCCTCCTTGATTTACCATCTTTGCCCAGCATGGCCACACTGATGCCCGGATCACTCAGCTTAATGAAAGGAGAGGTGCCCTGCGACAGGTCACCTTCTCTGGCCAGCAGCAGATTTTTGGCACAGATGTTTCCATGAACAATGTTCTTTTCTTCCTGCAAGACAGTTGTTACATGTTAATGTTCATTAACTCATTAGTGTGTGCCACATTGGTCAACTTGAGTACACAAAATGTCTTATCGTAAAGAAGTATTTTTTGTCTTTTTTAATCCGTAAAGGATTTCTGCTGTAGATTGTGTCTTTGTCATTACATTATAGGATCTGGTAATGCTCTACAACAGAAAGTTTATCTTACTAGGAAGTTTAGGACAGACGCGAGCTGTCTGGCTACGTCAAGTTTCCAGCTCACTGACACTGGTCTCCCTCTCTTCAAGTAAAGGTCGAGGGCCCCGCACTCGACAAACTCCTGCACCATGATGTCTGTAACGCACAGCAAGATTTGTTTCTACAGCTGTACTTCAAACCAAACACAGAGTCAGAAATGCTCACCCAGGGGCAAAGGACTCGGGGTCACATGAGGATTTCATGTAAAGGTGTTATTTTGCTCAATATGAAGAGAATGATTTAATATTTCCATTAATTTGTTCCCTGGTTCATTAATTCCTTCATTCAATTCCTTTTTTTTGTTGTTGTTTGTGCAGAGGTAAATGCATTGAACCCGAGCCACAGTTAACTAAATACAATCTGATTTCAATCTCCCCTTATTCCCGAGAAGCATCAGATGTTCACATTAGCTGCATGAAGAAGATAAGAAAACAATCATCAAACTGCAGCAACAAAAAAGGATAGTATGAAAGAACCTGCAATTGTGTTTAAACTTACTCTTCACTCCATGAACACTGACACCGTACACAAGGAGGAGGTGTTTGTGTGAAATCTGACTCATCAAGCTGGCAGATTCAAAGAATGACTGAGAGAAGAAAAAGACAAGAAAACAGCATGTGTATTGTGTTAAAATGAATGTGTTAGATCTGTGAATAATCCACAAAAATATTAAACATTTTAGTGTATTTTAATCTGAAAAGACCCACCTCCCAGCAGTTTTTGTGATCAACTTCGAGTTCCTTCAGGAAAACCTCTGTCATGTGTTTCTCCCCATCACGAACGTCTGTTTTGTAGCCTTTGTAAATCCGAGTGAAGGATCCGTGTCCGAGGCATTCATCCTTACAGGACGAAATATACAGAAACTACATTTAGATTTCCACCATCAAAAATAACATTCAGCCTTTGAAGTACTATATATTATTTTTAAAGTTTAAATACAGTCAACAATGATAATAGTGTAGTAGAAGATCTGGAAAAGGGAGTACTTTTCTAACTACACTAACAACACTAACAAGCCTGGTACAGTTTGAGTCATGTCTACACACTCACCCTTTTCAGGTCTTCATATTTGATCATGTGGAACTGGATATGATTAAATCTGCTCCTTTCAGGTGTTGGGGACCCTTGAGCTTCTACAGAGCTGCTGTTGCGTATGATGATCAGATTTGTGAGCTCTGTATGAACAGCAGAAAACATGTTGCAAATATGAAGGGACATATCTCAAGCAAGAAATAGAGGTGTTAAACTGATACATGATTATTAGTGAGTGTATCCTAGCAATGAGTCTTGATGTGTCTTTGATGCTATTCAGAATAATAATATTACTTGATCATGTAGATTTTATAGTGTGTTTACCATCTCTTTGTTTGTTTAACCAACTACTACATAACGTATGCTAGTTTCTTTTGACATAACACAGCTAGCATCTACTTTCTCAAAACATGGGTACAGCACATGTCTATTACCAGGATACAATGTGTACATGCGCAAAAATATATTATCTGGGACAGTAGTTTGGATGGAAACATGCATTATTTTAACATGGATAGATATTGATTTGATTGATTGACCTTCAGTCACCTTGCCTGTTTAAATTTAGAAAACAACGATGTGACAATGTGTGCGAAAGAGATGTAGAACACAATATAGAACATAAATTTTTAAGACAGCAATAACAAGTGCATGTGAGATGAGCTTTTACTTCTGTACATAGATGAGAATACAAATTTAAAAAAGCTACAGATTCACTTCTACATGTGTATAGCTGTGTCTATTTGGTAATATCAACATATCCATGGCTTTGGCAACACACCTTTGGGTCGGGGGGGGCAGCAGCGGGTCAACATGACAGGCACTTCAGCCAGTAACAGCATGCTGTTTTGGTAATAGCTGGTCAGCTCTGTCAAACTTGAAAATGATTTCTGTACACCAGGAAGACTGTATTGCTCATTCTCAATAATGAGACAGTCTTTATAGTCAAGTCCAAGTGGAGTCTGTAGGAAGGTTGTACAAAAGGTTATGAGTGCAAAATTGTGAGTGACATGGGAATGACTTCTGCACACATTTGAGGATGCAGATGCTTCTCTCGAATTCTGAACAGAAACAATGTTCAGAAACACAAGTGCATCATCTGCATAGAGATACACTTTCATGATTGCAGCAGACTGAGACCTGTGATTTTCTTGCAATCACGCACTTTTAAAATTCATGTTATTGCAACTCTGCTAAACTTGTCACATACTAAATAAAAATGTGCACAGACATAATTAATAAATTAAGTTTATTGTAAATATATTTTATGTTGCTTCAACAGAAACCTTTACCTGAACACAAACAGTGAGGAAGAAGTTGTCATAATTCTTGGGACTCTGCCGGAGAAGGAACGTACCACCTTTAAATCCTGACTTTTTCAGCTTGTTGACTGCAAACTCTGATCTGATTAAACAAGATATGAAGGAAATCTTTTTTTTAAATGTGCATGTGAGTGATGGTATTGGACACAGTAATTATCAAAATGACTCACGTGATTGGGCCGTGACAGTGGTTTTTGATCCCTTCCAGAAGACTTGGAGGAGCGATGTCTTGACAGAAGTAGTGGCTAGAGTCTGTGGTCAGTCTGAAGTAGCCATCGACAAGTGACACAAATGAAAGTGCTTCCTTGACACTCTGGAACTTGGCTTCCTTTAGTGCAAATCAGTGATGAATAAATATGCATCTTTTGCATGAAAATTAAAACAATACAATCTGAAACATAAAACTAACGGTCAATTAATGACAAATAATGACTGGAGGTCGCTTACCAAGCATCTGTCATCTTTGCGGGTTATTGTCACCATCCTGCTGTCTTGGGGAACCTGCTCATGGCATATCCTCGTTATACTGATGTCGGTGATTTCTTTGAAATCACAGAAGGTGTGCCACTCCAAAAAGAAAAGAAGAAGAGAGGCTGATTATTTAACAACATGTAGGTTTACATTTTGCATATGGGCCATTTCAAAGGGCCAAGTAAAGTCATCATAAATGCTGGGTTACTGCAGCCCTATAGTACCAGCAGATCTTTATGGTCCTCTGATCAGTGTTTGTTGGTTGTTCCTCATTTTAGGCTTAAAACTAAAGGGGACTCTGTACTGACACAAGACATATTAAATTGCAGTATGACCTAGCCTAGTCTTCCTGATCCTTAGTTAAAAATGGTGGAATGTAAAACTAATCACAATGCCTCAATCCCACCCAAACTTACTATACGTTGAACTTGTTCTTACCATCAGGGTACCTTCAGGATGGCAACTTAAATTGGTTTGAATTCCAGTTTCCCCAGTGACCCGTATGAGAGAGAAAGTTGACTTTGAATGAGAGGACAATGGATTCACTGGGAAGGTTTCACTTCCCAGAGAAGGCTCGATGCCAGACAGTTCCATCACGTACTTCAGCTTCACGCTGCACTCATCTACTTGGCAGCTGCCAAGCTTCTTTAAGAAATGCTTGAGGATGTTTCGGATTCGATAACGATCCAGGCGGTTTCGTTTCTGGATGTCTTGGCGATGTGATTTAGGAAGGCATGATTTGTAGCTGAAAGAAGAAGAGTATACAATTTGTTGTAATGACAGCAAACTACAGCAAATATAATAAATCTGAAATAAAATGTAAGAAAGCCATTTCTGAAAGAGAAAAATGTTTTGGCAATTTAAGACTTTAACTGGTGAGGTAAAATAAAGCAGTAAAATGTAAATACCTGACAGTCTTGCTGAGCTCTCTTACACTCTGATGGCGCTCTTTGGCCATTCTCAACAAGTCCAGCACTGCAAGGCCGAGGCACTCCTCTTGCGCACTCAAAGGTGGACAAACTCCCGCTTCACTAGCAATAAAGTCGTTTCGCAACTATGCACCAAAAGACATAAGTGATGGACATAGTCTTTAATATTTGGACAATGCATGCAATATAAATTGCATTTAACTGTTTGACACTTTCATATTCGAAATAAGAAACACTTGTAGCATTTTAAGCACAATATAAATGTTGGAATACGGGGATAAGTACTGGAAAATAAGAATGTTTACTGAGAAAGATAACTACGTGGATGGAATGAGTTAGATCTTTTTGTAATTTCTACCTTAACCTGATTATTGTTTGTTTTGTATAGCAGTTCTTGCATATTACACCACACCACGCCACGCCATGTGATGAAGATTTATCAAACTACCTTATGGATAAATGTCAATTAACTGAAGAATAACATAATACTATAAGAATATTGGTGGTATACATGTAAAAATGTCACAGATAATGATATAAATAAGTTTTGTAGTAAATTAAAATAAGATATTCTGTGAAATGGTGTATCTCAGTCTGTCGATGAATGACATGTTTTGAAATATTTAATACTTTACCTGAGCAAAGTAATAATCAATGACATTGTAATCAAGCACTGGACACATTTTGTCTCTGGTCAGACTGTAGCGGTACGATGTTCTTGGTCCTTGTCCGAACCAGTTTCCAAAGTAAAACCTGCATATTAAAAAAACACTAAGTTAACTTACTTTTTTTATTTTGTCAATAACAAAAACATGTTTGTGCTGGTTTCTTATTACATCTTGCAGTACCTTTACTGTAAAACTGATAAAATGTTTTGATTGTAATGTATAAAAAAAGATTTGAATTTAAATTAAGCTTGCCTAGGGCGCCAAATGTGCTATGTCCGGCCCTGATGACAGGAAAAGATTGTTTTTGTTTATGTTGCAAGCTAACTCTAGCCATATTCTCTCACACGCTTCATTGGGTCAAACATTTGCCAGATTTCACAAGGATGACAATCAAACTCTTTCTGATTAAAAGGATCCCAAAATAAAATGTGAACATAGTGTCATATCCACTACTTTCTGAATTAAATGAGTGAATGTACGAACCTTCAGTTATTTTTCACCTACCTGACTCTGAAGTGAACTCGTGAGTTTTCTTCTGTGTTGAACATGTGCGATGGAGGATACCAAAATGACAGATCGGCAGATGCCAAACCAAAAAGACTTAGGTACACTGGTAAGATGCCTGGTGAAAGAGATCACATATATCATCGTATCATGACTTCCCCAGCCTTTTCACATTTGTAAGAAAAAATGTACATATTTGCAGGAGAAACATTCAAACTTTGAGTCAGAGTCATGACTTAAGAGTGAAATCTTACCACATTTTTTGCCGGCTTGGATGCAGACACTTTCAGCAGAGATTTGGCCAGATGAAATGTGTATTGATGTTGCCTCCTTTGTGGCTGAGAAGAAGTAGAGGTGTACTTGTAAATTGGGAACAGTGCTAGAACTGGACTTCTGGCTGCCTCCCCGGTCTCTGATCACCAGAGGGGCCAATTCCTCCTCATTGAGATCCATGGGTGCTTCTGAGAACCAAACCAACAGACTTGGAATTACTTTCAGAAATCTATAACAGGAAACTGATACTTAGATCAGGGTAACATAATTTCAGCATCCATTGATTCATTTATCCATTTAATAAACATATTCAAAAGTTCAGGGAAATAAATAAATATTTGCCTGGTAGTTTGTTACAGTTGCATTTGGGAAAATCATGTCTGCCTCTTTCAATTGAAGCATCACAAACAATATGTAACATATTCTTTCTAAAATATCAGAAAAGAAACTCTGAGTAAGGAGTTTGCTATAAAATAGTACATTTATGTACTATTTACATTTATTAGAAATATGCTATAATCACATTACAATTCTACACATGTTGAGTTGGTTTGTATCTTATCAGCTATAGCTTATCTATTGACTCCTAAAATAACCACAGTGAACATTAGCTAGCTATTTGTTAACAATGTTAAATATTTTGGAAAAGTAAACTTATAATAGAAAAGTTGAATGCAAAATCAAATGTTCTGTTTACTTGTTCATCTTCTTGTTATGTTTCCAAATGTTACTGGTGGATAAAATATTGAGCTCTTATAAAAAGTAAATGCAACATATTTAATTTTAATTTTTTTAATTTAATTACATTTTAATAATGTAGCTGAATAAAAAGTACAATATTTTCCCTCTGAAATGAGTATAAATATGTAGCGTAAAGTACAAGCACATAACAAGTATGGTACTTAAGTAAATGTACTTGCTTACATTCCACCACTGACTTCTTTCAAAATATAAAGGTTTAGTTTTGATATTAGCATTCTGCAACTTAGTAAAGTTCTGCTGGGGGCTCCTCATTGAGTGATTCATTTATCATCTAGCCACAGCAGGTTTGTTGAACTGATACAAATTCAAATAGTTTTGGTTGTATGACTTGCTCATCGGCTGCATTTACTGAGATAAGGACAAATGATTCAGAGTAATATTCCCCAACAAACCTTTACAAGAAAGCCTAAAAAAGGGTTACATAATAGAAATGCTATATTGTTAAGGGATAGTGTTAGTTTGTGTGTTATCACGTGTGAAGAGAATTTCCTCCGTGACCCTGAATGATGAACTGAAATGTCAAATGTAGATCTGTGGGGATTCCCGTTATATCAGACGAAACTGCTCACCATGTTCTGCTGTAGCTAAAATAGGAACACAGTATGTGAAAAACATTATGCAGTGTAACAATTGGCATGTGCTGGAAGCGTTTACACTTATATTCAAGGTTTTCCAGGAGGATTTCCCCGTTCAAATGAATAGATGGAATGTTCAAAGTTACCAGATGTTCACAATCACTGCACTCTACTCATTCATACTTTCAGACAGAAACTCCATTCAAACATCGAAATGTCACATATTTTATACATTCTGGTATTATTAAACTTTTAAATTCCATTCAAAGTTAGAAAAGCCTTCAAGCCTACACATCTTCAACCTTTTCCTACTCATTTATACATTCACATAGAAACTTCATTCAAAATGTGGCAACCTTTCACAACCCTTTGGACTTTCAGATGTTATTACAACTTTTTCATGTCATTTTTACTTTTGGCAATTTAAGTTTCCAAAAATGTTTAGCCCTTCTGAGAGTTTTACACGAGTATGTTTGGTTGTGGAGTGTTCAGAGCTAGAGTGCGGGAGCTAACAGTAACAGTGAAAAGGAGATGTAAAATCTTCTTAAACATTTTTCTTCAAATTCTCTCCTGTTCCCACAATTTTCACTCTTTATATATAATTTCTACACCAAATGTAGAAAAAACTGTGCTTTTTCCTACAATATAACTATGCAAGCAGTCAGACTTACATATTTGGCTCTGTAAACTTCCAAGTCCAGGGTGATCCAACCAGCTGCCGCATAGACTCTCATATTAGTCCATAAATTTCAGTAAAGAGGCAGAAACAGGGACTTTACGTTTCTGCTCCAGATCTCACATTTCACACTACGCACACAAATTTCAGTGTGTCCGGTGGGCTTTATTTCTCTTTCATGATATAAAATTGAGCCAATATCAGATACAGTCTTTGCAGGACTTTGAGAAGCTTAGCCTCCAATAAATTAACTGCAGGACTTGTCTAAGTTGCAGTCTGCCCCTCCCCCTCCACTCCCTCAGGGTGCCACAGTCACTATAGCAACCGGTGTGTAATGTGCGTGTCTGTAACCCCAAATACAGATATGATAGGAGTTTTTAACTTGTGAAAGCTCCTACAGTATATAAACATATTATATGTCAATGTCTTCAGTCATGTCTCATGATATTTATTCAACCTTTAAATCCCATTCCTACTTCGCATGATTCATCTCTTTTCCACTTTTCAACCCATTCATAATCCTTCAACTGCGTCTTAAAATTAAAGTCAACAATTCAGTTTAGCATTACCTTTTCAGCAGTCCTTCAAATATTCCACATTATTTAAAGGATTTTTGGTATTATTCAAAATTTCAAGCTTGCTATGAAGCTTGAAAGTTTGCTTGACGCCAAGTCTGCCTTTTAACAGCCAACATTCACACCACAATTTCTTCAGAAACTGTCTTCTGAGTGCCCTGAGATAACTTTGTTATGATATGGCGCTATATAAATAAAATTGAATTGAATTGAATTGAATTGAAAATTCACTGTCTTCATAATTGGCTTTCAAATACTTTACTTTTACCAACAATGCAGATCTGATTGCCAAGTGAAAGTATGCTCTAAAACATAGAGTAAGCACGTTCTCTACATTGTATTGTGCCTCTTATTAAAAACGTTATTTTTGACATTTCTTAACACAGAACAACAGGTTTATACTTATAGAGTTTAGAGCTAAAGATTAGTATCAATATTACCTTTACATTTACAGTTAAGGAGTCCTCATTTTGTTCATTTGTTCTCGTAAACCAGGACTTTATTCTGTGACTTCTGCGTTGTCGCTCGATGTGTGCGTGCATGTGTGTTATCAGGAAGTTTAATAGGATTTCCTGATTTAGACAAGCAGAGGCAACAAAACCAACAGTTCCGTGTCAACTCTGTTGAACTTTTTTATTCCACTGACTGAACTGACACAGTTACAAATACATTACAAAAAATAACAAAATACATCAATTTTCAAAATAATTTGACTTTAAAAGCGTCAGGATATATATTGTGTATGTATATTACTGTTTATTAAATGAAGAGCTCCATTACAAAATGCTACACATACGTTTTAAGAAAACATCAGCTGATCAGATTGATTTAAATCTCTGCATGGATATTTATAGTTTTAATTTCTTTCCATTTAAGCCACGCAGCAGTCCATGATGATGACCAGAGGATGATTTTTAATGTTTTCTTGACCACAATCAGTCATGCCATGAAATTTACTGACCAACATTTGTGCTGCCCAGAGGCTGAACACGTTGTTGGGTATTTGTTTTTCTCTTCCACCACCATCATGTCAAATGTGACCTCATCACTCCCATACATAGACATATTGGGGAGTGATGTAAACCCCCTTGCCGGAGCCTGCAGGTGGACACTGGGGTGGTGGTGGTGGTGGGCGCAGCGCAGCAGTGGAATTGACAGGCAGAGGGAGAGATGGGAAATTTTTAAGTTTAAATAGACTGCCAGATTGGGTAACTGTAGATGGTTGCGGAGAGTGACATTTGTCAGGTATACTTAAACTAGCTTGTTCTATAGCTCATAATCATATCTGCAGATCACCATGACATTTGTAATGCCCTTACATGCTCTCAGGGGGGATAAACATATTTGATATGGTTTAAATTTGACCCCATGACCTTTCCTCAGGAAAACTCTTCAATGTTGACAGCGCTACAAGAAAGAATAAAATATATAGAAAAGCAGAATCAACATCATTTGTCTTCTATTCAAAACTTTATTTTATAAAATGTATATTTCAGATTTTGTCCATAGGCTACCATAGTGGAGCTTTCATTTCGAATAACATGGTTATTAAGAACAAAATCTTCATTGGCTTCTTGATGAGAATTTTGGGGAGAAATCAGTGTGTAAAACATCTTTCATGTCCAATTTCAGTCAAAAACAATACTGTTCTATAGTTGTGAGACCTTGTGAAACTGAACATTTTGGATGAAATTGGGGAAAAAAACAACAGAAACAGTAAATTAAAGCCGAAACAGAAACAGCACCAAGCAGAGTGAGAATTGAACGGAATGATGGAAAGTCTTCTTCAAGTGACAGCAAATGCAGTTATGCGCAGAAATCGAGTCATCTGACAGGAAAGACAACCAGCTGACAACTGTGGTTTGCCTGCTCTGCTCTTAGGGTTTTAGCAGTTTCCTGTTATAGCTGTTCGAAAATCATCCGGTCTAAACTGCAAATGTTTGGATTACATGTACCTTTAATAAATGTGTAATCCATTTAATCAATGTTATATTTGATTTTTGTCCCACATTTCATCTTCCCCCTGATGATGATTCTGCTTTTCCATATTTGTATATCATATATAAATGATAGTTTTGAGGTGCAAGACCGACCAACAGACCAACTGAAAGACAGGCCGACATTGCCATCCCATGAGCCATGTTGCTTGTGTGGCTGAAAACTGAGTGGAAATGCAAGAGTTTAATGTTGTGAACCTGTGCAACCTATGCAAAACCTTCTACCTTTCTTTCTGCTGCCTCGCATCACTCCTCTAAGCCCCTCCCACCAAACCCACAACTTTAAACAGATAGCAGAAGGAGCCAGTTGCTCATGCCTTG
The DNA here is from genome assembly GCA_036024295.1 of Nannoperca obscura. Classification (NCBI taxonomy): domain Eukaryota; kingdom Metazoa; phylum Chordata; class Actinopteri; order Centrarchiformes; family Percichthyidae; genus Nannoperca; species Nannoperca obscura. Next base: position 20,692 of record JAVQJL010034218.1, read on the forward strand.
TAGGGCTCGCAGCTGCGAACCCGTCTCACAGCGGGATGAGAGGCTAGTACACCACACACACAACACTGTCCTCCCTCAAAATGTCCCCACTGTTGGTCAGCAGTGTTGTTTGTGGTGCAAATTCAATATTATCTATCCTAAAGTATCAAGTCTGTGCATTAACGCATTAACAGAGGTTTACGTGTCTATTTTTATTTTTGTTTGTTATACCACTGTTACTGCTGACAATAACCAACATATATTTATATTGTGACAAGAAAAGACTGTTTTAAGACAGCTGTTTGGCGTGGGGTCAAAAGCACGATAGTACTATAGTAGACTTAAGATAAGATAAAGGACTGAAGATAATATATAACTATTCTGTTGAGAAAACATTGAAACAGAAAATGGAGCCGGTTGGTGGACATGTTTGTAATATAACTGATGTGTTAGTAATTGTAATAATCATTTAGAAAATTACAAAAGAAAGTCAGCGGCCAAGTGTTGAAAATAAAACGTGAGTACTTTCCCTGTTGTTTGAGCTCAAATCTGAGAAATAGGCCTGCCTGGTCAGATTGATCCTGCAATATTCTGCAACCTTTTTTGGCCCGTGACCACTTGACATTAGGCAATGTCTACTTGTGACACCACAAAACACAAGTTGAGACACCTAAGCTAATTGACTGTCACTCAATAAAGACTTCAATACACTATAATATGGGACACTAGCCCATAAAATTAAAAAAGCAAAAAAACGAATATGAATTTTTACATATTTTATTCAAAACAGAACTGCAAACCATAATACTTAAACATAAGCTCAACGTACAAAGTTGCAATACATCTTATGGTAGTGCCAGAAGTTTTTTTTGCTATGAATTGTAAGTTATTTTCCTGACAATGCATATCCCTAAACATGGCAGTTCCTATTCACAATCACACACAGGGGCACCTTGCATGCCATGCACCAGATATTCTTACTATCTTATTCCTGCAGTCCCCCTTTTTGGACTGGTCTCGTGTTGGAGAGATTGCAGTGGGGGGGTGGTTGTATTGCCAGGGTCCTCTTCGCCTTGTCCTTCCACTGTGTTGGCGGCTCACCTTCTCAGCATTTATGCAAATAAATCAATCAAACCTTTTCACTGGGTAATAATAATTACTCAAACCTTGTTCAGAACATACACTTCCCCAGTGACTTATTGTACATTTAGCTACTTTACAATGCTTTAATAATCAGTATTGCTTACAGGGGACACACACAAAGTGTTAGTATTATGCTATAGGTCTGTCTGAATGGTTTCATGGTAAACGGTGTCCTGGTGCACAAAAATAATTGATCTGCAAAACAAAATAACATTTCTCTACTCTGTAGCCTATAAAATAATATATTACAATTTGGATAATTTCAAAATAGCATTACTTACTTGTCCTCTTACGGATTCATCCCATCGCCAAAATTCCTCTTGTCCCCAGAATAGCACGGCTCGGGCAGGTTCCTCAACATCTTCGCCTTGAAAAATCAGCTCCAAAGCCTCTGTTCTGTATCCGGTTGATATGTTTTATTTTGGTTACGTCACTGCCTCTCTGTGGATAACAAGTAGGTGGTTTACTCATTAGCCACAGCGGTCATAATTACCAGAGCTGCCAAACTGAGAGGAGTTTCTGAGCACAGACAAAGGGAATCTATGTTTCAGCGCTTACGAGAGTAATGACTGTAAGTTGTTCTTATTCCTTTTGCACTAAAGATGCTGTACTGAAATATATTACGGTTGTTTATGTTAATTAGCTATGCCTTTCTTAGTCCAGTTAGTGATCGATGTGTTTGTTTCTTTTCCAGTTTTACTCAGATTCATTATAGATGTACCGCGTGTTCCTGAAGTTGCTGCGTACTCGGTTTATTTTGGGACAATATATGTCAGAGTTGAAATGCTAATTCGGACTACGTATCTTTACTTTCATTCATTGGGCCCCTCATCCACACCCACTCAAGCAAAACAATTCCCTAATTACAAGCTTTGATACCAGCAGGTTGCGATATGATAGTCTGATAAAGGCAGCAGCAGTGAGTCAACCTGCTAACGTTACTTAAAGGTTAAGCTAGCTAACTATTTCTCCAGTAGGGGCTGGCTCAATTTGTGGCTGTGGCAGCTAGCAGTGGCATGTCTGGTGGCAGCTTGAGCAGCCAGTGACCTGCCACAGCTGCTGGCGCTGTTTGAGGTATCGGTTAGTGAGATGCTTAAGTTTATAGTTTAATAATGTTGTATTGCCTATGTTATTAGTGTGACGGATAGCGATGGGTATATTGTTTCTAAAGACGACAGAGATGGCTTAAGTTGCAACACCAGTGACAGTGCTTTTATTCGCCCAAAACTGAACAAAACAAAGAAACAAACAATTTACATCTTTAGACAAGGCTAATTCTCTCTCTACCTGTCTGGTTACAGCCCACCTCAGACTGCCCCTCTACCTTGGTTGTCAGAGCCTTATAAGCATTAAGCCCCTCCTGCTAGTGTTAATTACATCCATTATTAATTATCTGTCATTTTAGCAATCACACACTGTTAAGACCAGTTCTGACATGACATGATAATCCCATACTATAAAAATCATCATGTTAAGTTAAATCACCTCAATTATTCCCCT
>JAVQJL010034225.1:0-17604 GCA_036024295.1 Nannoperca obscura
CCTCTACACCCTCTGTTTCCTACTGTTTATTATTCTTTTTTCAATCACTTTATTGAGCATTGTAACTGTATCAAAAAGCAATTTCCCTTCTGGGATTAATAAAGTATTTCTGATTCTGAATGTATTAACGTTATTTTCTGTAAAAACCCAAAGGACGCTACCTGCCCAGCACCAAACAGCATACGGTCAAAGAAACAGTGGAGCATTTAGCAGTTAAAGAGCTAGATTCTTTTCTCAGAAGACAAGAAGGGATATAAGACTACCTTTGTAATCTTGAGGTTTAAGCATGTGTTTTCACTGTTTATTTCCATGTTAATTCTAGCACAGCAATGAGCACACAACATAAGAAAAGAAGAAGATTGCCATGTGCCCATATACCTAAGGTGATATGGGTTTATATTGGCATGTGACATGTTAACATTGCTTTAATAAAGACTTCTGAAACTAGAAATAGGAAATAAATTAACCCACTGAAACAAACCAGTATGACCAGATTGAAGTCAAGTGACACTCCCGAACATGATCGCCAAACCTCAAGAGACCACTGAGGTTGATGTGAGGCTGAATCATAAAAGCATTCAGTCATACGGTTCCCAAAATCACTTCAAAATTAGAGGAAGAGAAGGAAAAGAGCAAGCCAGCACTGCTCCTTCCATCCCACATCACATCCTCTCCCAGTCCCATCATTAGCTTGTCCTGTTTCAGGAGGGTGGAAAGAGCCATCAGTGTAAGACTGTAATCAACCTGTCAGCATCGGGGACTGGCTCAGGTTGAAAGAAAGCGAATGAGACGTTTAAAATGGCAGTGGCTAAATAATCCTGCTGTGCTCTTGATGATCCAAGAAGAGTTTAAACTTTTGGGTAAAAGGAAAGAGAAAGGGGAGGTATGAGATAAGGAGAAAGGAGGGAAAAAAGGGAAGTTTGGGTGACATGGGAGGGAGAGATGCACCGAGCTTGGAATCAAAGCTTGGAGAAGTGCAGACAGTCATGTCAACGCTGGCCGCCTGCAGGGAGCGAGGCCTGGACTGGAGCTGCAGAGCCAGCTAGCAAAGACACTAACATCTAATCTGCCCCTCGTCCTCTGCTGCCAGAAAGCAGATGCTAGTCGTGCTAACGCTAATCTCCCAATACCAAACCATCAACAGACACAGAGGCAGGCTGACCTCGCCGTCACCAGATTACACATTTCATCCACACTGTTTGAGCAGGACATACGGAGACTCAAACATCACACACACCCTTGTTAAATAGGTGCAAACAGGCCGCACTGCAGTAGAGTTCAGTGCATTTTTTAGAATATTTAAAGCAGGCAGTGTAACCACCTTCCATGGAACAAGGGCGTCCATCTGAAGTCTTATTGTTCTTAAATTATCTTTATCCTCCATTAAACATTTATATGGTGAGGTAATTCCACTTTCACAGGTTTGTGTGATTGAGGAAGTGTCAATATTTTGACAGACTAATCACTTTTTTTAATGAAGTAGGTGCATGTGATTATTCTTGGATAAACTCTCATGACTCTCACAATAATTCCCAATTGAAAGGGTAGGTCATTCTCATTGTTGTACTGGGGGTGTGTGATTGTTGCCCACTCCCCCAGCAGTGAGGGTGGTGCACAGCCAACTCACTATAATCAGGATTAGCGAATGGATCATCGTCAGTGCAAATTCTCCTTGCTGGTCTCTCATCATATCCAAAAAGCTGTCTCCCAAGCTGTCACCTCATCTGACCCCCTTTGTAAGCGTGACTCAAGCTTTTAAAAAACATGCAGGAGTAGCACGAGCTGGGTTTCACTGTGAGGGCACATTTCTTACAGGCGCTTGAGAACACAACAGCGGTTCTGCATCATCGAACACAAGTGTCATTAAAGCGGTGTTTCCAGCTCTGCTTTAGTATGCCGCCATAAAACTTGACCTGCTGCGGTTTTACGAGAGAGCAGAGAGCAGTTGATATGAATGTAGATATTGATTAAAGATTACAATCTTTCAGTCCGGGTAAAAACACCGGATTGTACACTTCCCACAATGCAATGCAAAACATCCTTCATTAGCCATGTATTTCAAACTCAATCCTGACTTCTACAGCATAATAACAAGTGTAAGCCTTACAGTCAGTGCCATGTTAATACTTTCACCCAGACATGGACCTAATAATCACTCCAACTGGCAGACGCATGCTAATGACTAAGTATCGGATCACCACTGCAGCACCAGCAGGATCACAAGAGCAATCTCTTTCCAGCAAGAGGTTGACGTCCACTCCCCACGACAACTGCTCCTTTTGGCTTCAAACGGTAGAAAATAGAGGGTCATCTGCTCGTTTTGTTGTTGACTTTCAACAAATAGTCAATTCGATTTAAGAGCATGCAAATATAATTAGCCAAATCTGTGCTGATGTGGCAGCCTCTTCAAAGGTTAGCAGTCACTCATCTGTCCCAGGCAGGTCGTTCATATACCACTCATGTCATTTCATCAGTAAAGGTTATTTATGATTATTAAATGGAGTAATTTGCTCTCTTATGACACAGTTTTGATCCACTGGTTCAAAAGCTCCCTTGTTCTGTATCTTAGGATTTCTTTTTCAAAGACGATTGATGCTGTCAAAGGCTTTTAGTTGTTGTTGTTTGATCTAAAGCTGTTTGAGAACTCTGGTGTCAAAGGTCAAAGGTGAGTCTGTTCAGAGCAGCTAGACCAGACACAGAAGCTGATCCTCTACATCCCCTCAAAGCCCTCTGCATATAGACACAACAGCATGACTCACACCAAAGCCAAAGTCCTACACCTTGTTGGAGCCCTGTGCACATGCTGATGGTGTCACAATCCCACACACCAGGCGACGCAGCACGCCATGAGCATCCATCAGGGAAAGTGTCGACAAAATGATTTCTGCATCACGAGTGATTTTACTAACTTTAGATTAAATTTATTAATGAAAATTATTTAGATTCAGAAAGGCTGTATCCAATTGAAATTACACTATAAAAATGTAAAATAAATAAAGTAGAGATAGTAAATACAAAAAAAGTAATGTGAAATTATTCTTTTGTTTTCTTTTATCTTGTGAAATTCTGGATAACTGGACCTCTCCAGGCCTCTAAATAGTACCTGCTGGTTCAAACTGTTTAGTTAAGTTCAGTACAAAGTACAGTAGGCCCATATAAGCCCTGTGTATACAGTTAACCACTAATCATGGCTGAATAGACGATGGTGCTTTCATTGACTCAGTTCGGCTTGATTTGTTGTTAAAAACAACTGAACACATTTAGAAAGCAGTTCCATCTTGAAATGCAGCGGTGTGGTTTTTTCTTTGTTGTAGAAATTGTATTTATTCTGCTACAAATGTAAAATTTATCCCGCCCTGTGCTCCATTTTCTTTTTCCTGAAAACACTTAACTTATATATACAAATTTTAATGAATTGGGTGCAGGCAGACATTTTAGTTTTTCTAATCAACTGATGATGAATGGCAGAAAGAGGGTGAATCATTTATTTACAGTCACAATAGAAGAACACAATGTGAACTCGACTCCATTAATGTTTTGGGAAAAGCAAACAGTTTCCTCCATGACATTGACACAGTTACCCGACAACCCAGCCGCTCGTCATTATCCAGAGAGAGCGACTTGTGAAAAGCACTTCAGTGCATAAAACACCAAAGTGGTTTGTGAAAGTGCAGCTTTCCTTGTTTGCAACTGCCAAGAGCAAATAGCAGGCTGCTCACTTGCCAAGAGTGAGTGCAACACCATCTCAATGACCGGCTTGCAATTCATAATAGAACTGAAAACACAACCAATACCATATGCGCATGTCCAACACCGCTCTCATGCTACAGCTGCACCACCGCTGGATAAAGATGAACTGTGATGGATGGAAAGTAATCCCCCCTTTCTACCACCCAGCAACAGGGCCTCTTAAGGGTGTATGTTGTCTCATCACTTACAATATTTATGCAACGTGGAGTCATAGACACACACACACACCCTCCCTCACTGACAGGCTAAAGATGGCCTGTGTGTGGGAGAGGGAATCTCTTTTTGGACAGTCATCCCTCTCTGATATAAGCAGAACACAGGAAATTCCTCAAATGTGAAATATGCCTCAGAGAAGTCCGTTTAAAAGAGAAACGTGGAGAAAGAAACAGACAGGAAGTGGAGCGAGTGTGTGCATGTGTGTGTCTTTTACAGCAGGAGAAGGGGGAGGCGGGTGGAGGAGACTGATGCTACAACTGTGGGGGAATTCAGGGGTGAGAATGCAGTTAACTGTTTTTATGGACTTAAATAAATTTGCGCCTGTCGGAGGGCGTGTGGCTGCGTTACAATGTAGTGTATGGCATATATATCAACCAGGCTGTGTGTGTGTGTGTGTGTGTGTGTGTGTGTGTGTGTGTTAGCGCTCCAGCTCGCGTGTGCCTGGCTTTACACTAACCACAGGGTGGAACCGTGGGCTTTGAAGTCGTCCCCACACCCTGGGCTGAACTCAAACACAGGCTACCGCACAAGATCACATATTACTCCATGGAAAAGTCACAACATGCTTTCTACTCACAGGGAACACTGCCCTCTCTATTCCCCTTGTAAAACAGAAAAACAGCATAGAACAGCTGCAGCTTTTCTTCTATCAATCGATTCATTTTTTTGTTTATACAAATGTGAGGAATGGTAAAAGATGCCCATCACCCAGTTTTATCTGACCAGCACACCCACACCCAAATATATCTAATTCACATGATCTAAACAGAGAAAAGGAAGCTAATGTATTGATTACCACCACTAGGTCATCATGAGTCTGATGTTTGATGGATTGTCTGTTACAGCTACACCTTGAGCGTTCTTCCTATATTTGCTCGTATGTTGGAACACCGGCCTGCACCTGTACCTCTCACCTCATGCAGCATCTTTAACCTCCACTCTGCAGAAATCTAGCCTCAGGTGCTCATTCTCTAATTTAGAGATGAAATGCTCTTCTTTTGGATTGTGTGATCCGTATCTGTGCCTGCAGGGTGTTTGAATGCAGCAAAGCAAACTAATAATTCATCAAGTAGAAGAGAGACTCCAAAGGTCAGAGATGATGCACTCACGCCTACACAGAGTGCACAGAAACAGCAAGACAAATAAAAATGAGAATAAAAGTAACACGTTAATCCTGTTATTGCCTTCCCCTGGTGTTTGATATTTGCCTTGACTGTTTCTCTAATAATATCATTTTTCACTGGATCATTGAAAGGACAGGCGACCAGCACGGGAAGGTAAACGGCTGTAATTTGTAGCAGGCATGTCCCTGTTTCTAAGCCATTTCCTGTTGATGGGAGTTCTGAACCTTGGTGTCCAAATGCCATCTGCTCTAAATTAGCACCTACACAGGGAGCACTGAGATCTGGGCACCTGTGGCCACTAGAGTCTGGAAGCTCAAGAAGCGAAGGACAGCCAGAGATCAGCTCAATGAAAACAGTCCCAGCTGACCAGGTGAATGTTAGATACTGAACTCTTTGCCGTTTACTAGCAAATGCAAATTAGGGACAGGTGTGGAAGACCCCTCTTACTGCTGTTCAAGCACGTTTTACCATTTAAGACTTGTTTTAATCGTCTTTATGAGGAAGATTCATTTTGTTTTGTTTATTTAAAATAAAAAAGTTGGTTCGTTAATTTTCCCCCACAGAGCTATTACAAATGAAACAGTGTCAAACTGATGAGGTGATTGTCCTACTCATACTCACACTGACTTAAACTAACCTAATAGCCCTAGGAATTACATTCATGTGATTCTGCAGTGCACACCTTTGACGTATACACAGAAAAACGAGTTCTTGCAACTAGCAAACGAGAGAGAGAGACGATGAGAGGAAGACAGGTATGGAGAGAGACAGAGAAACCTGCTGCTAAAGTAAACAGTTATGCCCCGTTAAGTTATCTTGTACTCGTGTTGTCTGGTCAGTTCCTGTTTTATTTTGACATTCATTCATCCCTATAGTTTCAGGTGTTTTGACTTCCTGCCCTCATGTGTTCCCCATTGGTCTGATTGTCTTTCCCCACCCGGATTGTTTCCAACTGTTCCCCATTACCTTGTCTATATATAGTCCTCATCTCCCTTTGTCCTTTGCCAGTTCATCAGCTGTTACCCCCTGCTATAGTCAGGGTTTTGTTTGTTTCTCAGACCATGTATTACCTTGTTGAGTGTTTTTTTGTTTGTTGAAGACTCTTTCATTTCATACTTTCAGAAGTGCATTTGGATCATGCTCTTGAGTTCAGTCGTAACATAAAGAGTTAACGGGAGTCCTGCCATAGATACCTATGGTGTAGGTTTCACAGTTGCCTAACCACAACCATATATCACCCATATCTTAAGCATTTGCTATAATGATTTGTTCTGGCTTTATGTGAGGAAGAAGGGAAGAAAGGGGACTTTTCCTTCATCACTTCATATAATACAAGGCATCTGAACATTGTTAATAATTACACTCACAATCAATACACTATCTAACTCTTGGAAACACCGGCACATATGACAGTGGACTATTACCGAGGCTTTTTGGTTGATGAAATGATACTTGAGTCCAGATGTAGGACTGTTTCTCCAGAGAGAAGTGTGAGAAGCAGCAGATAAGCCCCGCTGTTCAGGCTGGGAGGAGACAGGACACACGTGTCACTGAGACTGAGAGAAGAGCGGAAGTTTCTGGAAGTCATCAGGCTCAGCTGCACTTGGACTTTTACTGCAGCGAGGGAGGATGTCACAACTCGCATGGAAGCGTGCACACACACAACAGCCACACACTCAGCGATAGCCAAGGACACACATAGATGCAGAATGTATTCAAATATAGTCATTATACACACACGCTTACAAAATACCACTTGGTGACAAACACAACACACAGAAAGCAGTTAGCGAGGACACATCCTGGGCTGGCCTTCAAACACGCAGCTCGATGCTGCCAAGCGTAAACACCAATAAGTGACAAAGTTGGAGTCAACAGCTGTCAAGTCTTATGGAGCAACTCTGTCATTCAGGCCAGGCAGGGAAACCGCCCTGTCAGTAAAGCATCCAAAACAATTCCTCCTCCTCCTCCTACCACCCCCCACCCCCCCAAAAGAATGAGTCATGGTAGGAGGCTCGGGAACCGAGATGCTGTGGAGTCTTGGCTGCTGTGAGCAACACCCTCATGAATGAGGAACAATGTGATGTGCTTTCAAATCTACTAAAGCACCACAGAGATAGTTTCCATGTTGAGTAATGGATGTATTTGTTTCCACTACTCCAATCTATTGATTTAAATGTATTTCTCTATTACAATCAATTAGCATTCTAATCAATTGCAGTGAACTTCCAAGTCTGTATATATTTTTTAACGGCAGTTTAGTTAGCTTCACTTGGCAGCTTCTACTTTCTGTACTTATTACTTAACTTACTTAACTTATTAATAAAACCTTAACAGCAGAGTGTGTTCTTCTTATTGTTCCGGGGGAAACACCTCTTGACATCCGTAGTCTTTACAGAGTTATGATGCGCTCCAGTTAGTTGAGCTGTTAATGTTCACCCAGAGATTTTAAGCTTAGAAACTGTTACCACATATACGTAAAGAAAACACAAAGTGAGGAGAAAGCAGGTGAGGAATAAAAAGCATCAAAGAGCATACACAATAGCAGACACAATACAACTATTCAATCATCTCAAACAGACAAACACTCAAAACTGTTTGTTTTGAAAGCAAACAGATGATCAAATGTGCAGTCCCTTCGCTTCTTTCTTCCGTCGACAGGAAGCATCTCTGCAGTGCTTATCACCTTGAGGTACTTTTGAGTGCAGGCTATTAGTGTAAGTGATACAGCAATATTGTGGTTAGAGTAGGAGGCGAGCCTGGATGGCATGCAGGGGGGAGGCATTAATATGAGCAGGCCCTTAAGGCAGATGAGGGGGGAGTTTGTTGCCTGGGAATCTCGTGCCAGTTTCCATTAACAAAAGAGGAGGGAGTGAATGAAGCTGGAGTTATTAAGAGTAAAGAGCAGAGCAGCATCCCGGTTTAATGCACTGACATAGGGCTTGGTGTGGTGAAGCGATAATGACTGCCTGCACTTGAGGGACTCCAGTGTGAGGTTATTCTTCATTAACTTATTCTGCTTGTACGTGCTCGGCGCCGACTGCAGCTCAGGACGTGTCTCTCGGATTGTTCCTGTGGCCTCAGTAAAGTCACGAAAAACATGAAGAGTGATCAAGATCATGTCCAGCGAGGGTGTATTTGTCAGGGTCACCGTCTAAAGCCAAACGTATTGCTAGATAGAAATTGTGCAATTAATTTTTAATCTGTCCATATTTGGCGGCACAGCTGGCGGTTTCTGTTATTGCTGCAGTGATAGTACTTTGTTTCCATGACACTGAGATGAGTCACTACGGCTCGGGAAACAAAGTCAAGTGAAGAGGAGCCAAGGACTGCGATGGCGGAGCTCTTTATTGGCAGAGAAGTGATGTAGCTTGATAAACACCAAAGTCACCGATCGTATTAAACACTATAATATGTTGTTTTTTTAAAAGGAACCTTGACGTGACTTTAAAGAGATAAAACATACCAAGGAAATGGAATAAGGACACTGTTTGTGCTCAGTTGACATAAAATCCAGTTGCATAAATGAAGGCTACTGAAATTTGCTAGTGTCGCACACAACTATACAAGGTTGCACAGTCCGCACTTATTCTTTGATCAACACAAAACATAAGTTATATGAACACTACATTCAAAAGATTCCTTTACAGATGCAACAATGACTGGAAATCACAAACAGGACAGATTCAGTTTAAGAATTTAAATCACTGATTTAAAGCACCTGCATCTGCAACAATAACACAATGAAGAACTGCGACTGTCATTGGGGGATATCATCTTATATTATTTCAATGTGACCAATCAATGATACAAAGTGTCTGAAATCATGCTCAGGGAAAGTGATGACCCAGCCAGAGCGAGTGGCAGAAAGACGAACCCCAGTGCAGGTAAGTTCATCTGTCAGAAAAGGACACCGAGCTGTTGGTGTCAGTGCAGTATCAGCATTCACAATGCATCCATCGGCAGCTCTGCAGCTGAGTGACATCGTCTAAAATGCAACTGACTGTGTCACTTTGGCTTCACGCAACCACACAGGCACATCTGCAAACACACACCCAAGGGGGCAGGAATTCACACACATGCAGACAGAATGATGCAGGGCAGGCTCAACCAGACGGGCTTTGTGTTTTCATTACTCAGATGTGGATGTAGATTAAAGCGTCTTGAGTCTCCAGCTCCGTCCAATTGCGGTTGAGATCACAGCACGTTTGTTGACGGGAATGCCGCCCAGCGCAGGAAATAACTGGGCTTGAGAACATACGAGCTACTGGCGATAAAATGCATTCCGCATGTCCGTGCTGAATTAGTGGTGAGAGTATGGGAGATAAAGGCTGGTGGGAGCGGGACTCAACCAGACTCAACGCAGTCATTATTATTTGTGGCTCAAGTCATTCCCATGAGAGTCCAGTGAAAGCCATTTGTCTCTATTTACCTCTAATCCTCCTGACAAAGCATTTTCATATATGTTCCAGTGGATTTGTAAAAGGTCCCAGTATGCCCCCCCCCCCAACACATAACTTCTCCAACTTTACAAAATGACCATCCAACAAACACGCCCACTTAAAGTAGCAACTGGCCAGGTGTTCGGAAGTGAGAAAGTATGCAGGGTTTAAACTTTTCTATCCCTAACCCAACAACTTCAAATCACTTCTCATGTTTAAATGAGTGCAACACCGCAAATCCCTCTGACGACACTTTCCCAACATGTGCATCATTATTCCAATTTGAGTGTGGCCATGTACACGTATAAACACTGCGTACGATCGACTGCGTACGATCGCAACCCGACCCGTCGTGCAACCCCGGAAATATGAAAGAGCATTGTTGTAATTAAGTGCCATAAGATCATTAGACCTGAAGGGTACCCAACAACGTCTTTTGTAGCAAAAGGCCTTCACTTCTCCTGGCAACGTGACTGGGAACACATCTTTCAATAGATATATGGAAGTGCCACTGATGCAGCCATTTTACTGCATGTTTATTGAGCTCCACCTGCACTTTGGCTTCATCCATGTGAAGACTTGTTTTACACTAACTAGACTAGAATTCTAAATACAGCTTAAAGCATAAAGAGGAACTTCCAGCAGTGACTGCCAAAATACACTCTATTATGTCATCCTGGAGCTGCAAATCCAAGCACAATCCCACACACAGCAGACACTCCGAAACACAAGCCTGATAAGCATTCCCACTCAAAAGTGTGGGATCCAAACTCCAACGATTCTGAAGTTACGTGTAAATCACGTCTGCTTCATTTAATCTCACAGAAGACGGGCAGCGTTGAACAGTCTACATCGTTGCACCGGCAGTGATTAACTCATCTGTCTGGAGCCTCTTTGACCCGGCGATGTGGGGGTCATGCAGGAAAAGAGGTCTATTATGCTAAGGTCCATTGCCCCTGGACAGAGGGGGTAACTTCTTTAGATTCTTTCTTAGACTTCTCTATGGATGACCCCTGTTTGGAGAAAGACGAGGGGTGAGGGAGAGACAAGGGCTAAAGGGTGGTGCAGTGTGCCTGGATTAGGGTGCAGAGGTGCCAATGAGCCTTGCAGGGGCACAAGGAGCTCAGAGATTGTTCTCCTTACCCTGTAGCGACAGGGACAGGGGAGCATCACGTGCTGCCTCCCCCTGAGGTAGAAAGCAGATGGCGGGGGATTAGCATCTGAATGTGGACATGCAGATCCACAGGGGTCCCCTCTCCTACTGCTTCCCGGCAGGGGAGAGGTGAGCTGAGGAAAAGAAGGCTCGGGAGAGACAAAATCAATAATTGGCGACCCACGACGCGCAGACAAAAGAAGTGAGAAAAGCTTGTGGCTTTAAACAGTAGTGATTTTACAAAAGAAACAGCTAATCATACACGGTCTTTGAATATGCTGCTTGCTAGATGTATGAATTTTAATGAAGGCATGGTAGGCACAATCAAAATGTAATACAGCACAGAAACAAGCCTGCAGACAGTAGCAGGAGATATCAATCAGGCCTCATGCTCCTGTAGACATGACAGCGACAGAGATAACATCACACACACTGAGTGATGTAGCTTTGAACTTCATGTCCGTAATGTTTGGACTTGTGCTACAAAGTGAGAGAAAAACATTAAATGCATGGTTTTCGTACCTGACAGAAGACATGATGTACAGTAAGGCTTTTAAATGTCAGTGACGCCCAGAGAAACAAAAAGAAAATGGTGGTAGCAAGGCAGATATATTCTACAACATCATGTAATCTATGGACCCTTAGCTCTGCAGGCGTTCTCCCTTTACTGTAGTAACATGTTGGCTCCCAGACTTGTGTATGAAACATTTCAGGCAGTTTAGATGCAGAGGTAAAACACAGAAGACAGGTTTGTTGTTCCCAAGAGACCAAAGAGTGAACAGATTTTACTGTATTTGCTGTAATATCTATAAAACCAATACAAAGAACACTGCATATGAAAGTTTATGGGGCTACAGTTGGCATATATGGTACGGCTTAAATAATAAAGAGAGTAACTTTTATAAGTGTAAAGGTTTTATTACTATTTCCATCAGAAAGGAATGTGCGGAGTACTTTCCTTATTGACTTTAAAGACATGCTATAGTATCGTGGCATTATGAACTGCCAAGTGTCTGTCACTCGATTAGAGTCATTTTCAAACCGCTCATTCCAGCGTGTTTGTCCCTTAAACACTTTGTGCTTCATAAAATTCTAAAAGAAAGTTAAACAGTTATCTATAGCAGCCCTTTTTAAATGGATCATATAACTTATTAATAACTGATACATCCAGCATCTAGATAAAAACAGTGTATATCAACATACGTGGAAACATATCAGATGACTGAACAATGAACCTTGAAAGAAAACACACAAAAAAACTGATCAGACAAACACAAACAGAAAATCTGGGCCTGCAAGCTCGAGATGTTGTCTCTTGTCAAAACTAAAAAGAGGCCATCACAAGCATCTGCTGATGATCCAGTGGCTCCTTTTTCTACCAGGATTTATGCTCTTTGCTGTAATGAGGTCACCTGAGAACCTCCACCTGAGAAGTCTCCCACCTCCACCAGACAGCACCCTGTTGTACATTTACATCAACTGTTCCTGCCGTTGACTCAACATGAATGCTGCAAACGACAGCTTCAGATAGCAGAGGAATTAAGGTCAAACGGGAACAAACAAGTGCCAGTTGGGGGATTCCCAGGTCAAAGGGGGAATCACGGAAAGGAAAGTGAAGGAAAAGAAATTGGAGAAAAGAGAGCAGGAAATGTGTGAATGCTGTGTCCTCTTACTACAGAGTGAGGCAGAGCTGCACAGAGGGTCTACACACTGGTAGTGAAAGGGGTCATTCCTTTGAGGGGCTGGTTTCCATGGCAGGGGTTGCCGTGGTGAGGGGGGCCCTTGATGGTCCCAATGGGGCAGTAGGCACAGTCAACACTTCAAACAACACAGACAGTCCGGGTTGGAGGATACTTGTGAATGAGAAACCCACTGCAGTGTAGTGTGAGGGGGAAAGAAGCACTTTGTCATGGGAGATGTGAGTTTCTCCTTTGCAAAATCATACGCTGTCACTTTTTATTTGAAATTCTACATTTCAGACCTTCATATTCGTTCACTTCTTTGTAAAGTTACAGTGCTATAACTCAAAACTTTGCATTATTTATGAACCAAGAAGCTCCGCGAGGCTGAACTTGTATTAAATACTAACGTGAGCATGCTAGTATGTTCAAATGGAACACAGGTATAATGTTTACCATGTTCACCTTTTCAGTTTGTCAGCATGACAACATTAGCAAAGTAGCACTGAACACAAAGTACAGCTGAGGCTGATGGGAACGTATTTACCGACGATGGAAGCGAGATTAAAAGTTAAGAGGTCACCAAAGTAATCATCCTGAGCGGGGGATGAATGTGTGTACCAAATCTAGTCCAAGTGAGGTTATAAAATGTCCAAAAAGCTAATTACATCATCAATTGCTTGTTTTGTCCAACCAATAATGCAAAACCCCAAAGTATTACATTTCCAATGGCATAAAACCAAGTAAAGTAACAAATCCTCACATTGGAGAACCTGGAACCAGAGAGGCTTCATAAATTATGTCAATAATTAAGTGATTATCAATATTGTTGACGATTGATTTTCTGTCATTTGACAAATCAACTGATTGAGTAATCAACTAGTTGTTTCCAGGGTGATAAGGTGGGTAAAAGTCTGCAAAGCCAGAGTAGGTACCCTGAGTTTATTCGTGGATGTGCCCCACATTACATCCTTCATCTTCATCGTCTGCTGTGAGTCTAAGAGAGGATGTTAGATTAGCTGTCCCCTTGCAGACACATTCAGTGGCAGTAAAAATCCTTCCTGGAAGCTGACCAGGAGGCCCTCTACACACACACACACACACACACACAGCTGTGTTCCTACAGCCCAATTAAAAACTGACTTACAGGAACGTGATGTTCCATCAGTGCATTCATGGCGTCCATCTGTTTCTACGTTTCCCACTGGCCTTACAGAGCTGCTGTGTGTTGAGGTTTCTATGAATTGGGGTTTTCCATTCATCCAAAACGCGCCCCCCCGACAAGCAGATGCACACAAGCACAGAGGTGGACACTCACGGACACCAGCAACACACAAACACAGTAAGAGATGTTCTGGTTTCGTTTAGGAAGCTTCAGGCTCTGAGAGGCAATTTGTTCTCAGTCCTTGCAAACTTGTTTCCATGACATTAGATTCCAACCACTTTCCATCGATGGATCAACTGAAAAACACATTGAAAATAAATGTTCATAAAAGCATGGAGAAACCTGATATAGAGGCTGTACGTTCCAACAATGCATGGACTTCAACAATGAGGCTCATTGATTCCTCCAGTTCACCCGATGTATTATGCCAGTCCGCTGTTTGCAAAAGGATGGAGAGAAAACAATCTAACTGTTTAGTTTGAACATCTGGAAATCATAAAGGCTCGGCACTACATGGCTTAGCCGCTATGCTAGGCTAACAGGAGGTCCCTGTCCCCCGCTCATTAGTGGTTTCTTCCCACCGTTGGCCATGGTCTGGGTCTGACAAACCAGACCAGTTTCCGGTGTAACTGCTGTATGTGCTGCTGCTTCTAGTACATCATTTAGGCTGCTCTTACATCTTAAGATACTTCTGTCTTTGCTTCATGGAAACAAAATGAAACATGATGTTTGTGTAAGAAACAACACAGAGTCCTTTTGTACATCTTTACCAATCCTGAACCCCCCCTAAAAAACTCAATAATTGTTTCTTTTCTGTCAATAAAAATGCATTTAATTTAACTCGTCTTTACACTTTTAACTGCAAAGCCAATAAGATCCAGTCAAGTGCTTTGCTAACATCAAAACAGATGCAGGACTCAGATGGGTACATATAGCAACAGACACCGCCATTATATTATCCAGAATATGTCGACAGCCCAGTTGCCTGCATTCCTGTGTGCCAATTAGGAGTGTGAAACCACAAACAGCAGTTTAAAACTGGTCTACATGTCATAACCCTGCTAAGACAGAGACGTATACACTTCCTGTAATAGCTCAGTGTGAACAGCACATGTATTTTCTTGGAATGTGCTGTTTGGCACATGTCCACACAAACTGATCCAAATAAAGAGAACTTTCTAGAGGAAGTAAAGTTTGAGTTTGAGGCACATGGATCAACATGGAGTGGATTTTCTGTTCTAAAGCCAAGTCAGCTTGGACAAACAGAACTGCTCTGGTAGGCGGTGTTGTATTCTTTGCCTCTCAGAAATAAACTTCTTTCCTACTCACTCCCGGTCTTCTACAGCCTCTCATGCGCAAACCTGCCATTATCCCGCTGACCTCATGGATTAGCTAACATGGTTACAACACAAGATCAGAAGCGAGAGCAGTAGAGAATATTATAGATGCCAATATCTGAGGGAGTTTGCTGCCGAGTGTAAGAATGCACTGCATGAGTGTCTTCTCTGTCGAGGGGCATAGCCCGTGAGGAATGAAATGAGACACTGGCTGTCAGGGCTTGTTTGGGAGACTGGCTGCTAGTCAGCCGTAGATGGAGATGGTACAAGGGCAAGCAGGGTGGATCATTGGTTGGAGAGGCTGTCCTGTACCGAGAAGGGCACAGAGTGGATCTTGTCGCCAGATAAACAGCACTTATCAAACTTAATAAACTCGACACTTGTATCGCTCCCAAGAGAGGTCTGCTCAGAAACTTCAAGAATCTGTCAAGAGTTTGGTTATGAGACACACAGGTCTTTATTCTAACAGCTGGTTCAAGTACATCTGGACAGCAGATTGTGTTTGCTGCAATACTAAAAGCTGTAGGGCTTTTTCTAATGTTTTTGCTGCAGCTTTCTCTGTTGATGAGTAAATGTCCATCAGTTGTCGTCGTTGTCATGTTGACTTGATTTCTCCATATACACAATAAAGTCTCTTTAAGAGATTTTTCTCCAAGCAGGATTTGAAAATGAGGAAGAGTATCAGCTACGTGCGTAATCAACTGAATTCATTCTTGGAAAATGGAAAATGACTGTCCAATGTTTTGTTTCCATTCCTTGATTTACTCGCTGTCAATTTTATTCCCCTATGCCAAGAAGAAGGGAGGAGTATGTGCTCCATGTGCAGGTCAGTGGGCCGTTTGGTTCCTCTGACGTATGTGAATTAGATTAGATCCCTCTCAGAGTCAAGACTTAATCACGTACTAAAGCACAGTCCTGCCAGCTCACATTAGACACCTGTAGCGAAAAAGGCCTCAGATG
This sequence comes from Nannoperca obscura, assembly GCA_036024295.1. Taxonomy (NCBI): domain Eukaryota; kingdom Metazoa; phylum Chordata; class Actinopteri; order Centrarchiformes; family Percichthyidae; genus Nannoperca; species Nannoperca obscura. Next base: position 15,827 of record JAVQJL010034225.1, read on the forward strand.
GGACGAGCAGCAGGGGACAAACCTCAAACACCTGTGACCATGGAACCAGGCCGCACTGTGTTCACCTACTTCACTGACACGAAACTGGAACGTATGCACATACTTTCAAAACACAAACAAGCAAGAGTCAAACCAGTTTACATCAATCCACAAACAAATCCAGGAATGGACATTTACTCCAAACATTGTTCCAGCCAAGATGGCGTGTCTTCATTTCAGTGGAGAGCAGAGTGGTTCTGTGGTTTCGAGACTTTGACGGCGCACCTTACCAGAACTGACGTTGGGAAATATACTTAAGGTTCCCGCGCTGTGCAGGGAGGTGGATTGGGTTTCCTAGTGGTCGGAAAAGCACGAAGTGGCTAAACGTATGGCTCACATGCACACAGAAGGAGTACACTACAATTGCATTTCAGATTTAAATACGGCGTATTTTTATAGCTTATGCAGGTAAACACATCCAACCTGTTGTTTCCTGATTAAGGTCATTTCAATTACTCCATTAGTGATTAGACTCAGCCCAATCTGTCCTGATAGAGGCTTGTCCTTACAGGTGAAGTAGGTGAAACCTGACACGTCTCGAATGTAATGCACTTTGTCAACCTCCATTTGGCACGAGCCAAGAAACACATAACCTACATTTAAATGGACAAAGAAGGCATATGTCCATATTTCTGCCCATTTCTTGCATTGCATGTGAGGTTAATTGACACCAGCCAACCTCCAAGGTTTGCCACAAATCAATAATCATCCTTTTCACACTGGAATGGAACTGTTTATACATGCAATTCTTCCTAAATATTATTGGGAAAAGGTAGGAAGACACATTTTAAAAGATTCTTTCTGTAGTTGTTGGCGGCACATGAGACAAGTCATTTTCTGCCACTTCCTGTTGGAGCTGTGGCGGTAAAACAAATCCCTGTACCTTGATTGTACTCTGTAATCAAATGACTTCTTATTAAACAAGCAAACAGGATGTATTACGCTCTACTTGTAACAGCGTCTCAGGTTACTAAACCTGAAAAGAAGATGAGAGCTGGCTGAACACACCTGATCTCAAGAGGAATAACGCTGTAACACGTCAATCTCATTTGGTTTAACTCTGACCCTGTCATGAAGCAAGAGTGGCCCTGTTGATGGAGGTTGAAAAACCATACATGTTGCTGAGGCTGCACTCAAACTCCAACATCATCAGCGTGTTAAGGTGCTGCAGTCTAGTTTCATGATTCCTTTTTCATAAAGGGAATGTTTTCTCATCCAGACATGACATCTCTGTCCCTGCTGCTCCTCATGTGGAGGCTGAGGCGACACTGAAAGGAAGCATCTCTGGAACAGATCCATGCTTAATGGAAGTCTGGACATGTCTAGATCTTTAAAGACATTACAATCCATCAGGGCAGGACATGATCTCCTGCAGACATGAACAATCAGGGTTTGGTTATTAGGTGGCTTGCTGCTGTAATAACAGTAATTGTGATCATTTTCACTAAATTCACCTAAATAACATGAATGATATTAAATATTAACTCGTTATTGAAACGTGTACATCCAAAGCAATCCATACTGCCTTTTGCTGATAGTTGGTAATGACTGCAAGGGCAACCGGCAGTGGCAGACAAGATGGGCTACTCCCATATCCACAATGTCCATGGGCAAGACATGGCATATATATATATATATATATATATATATACACTACCGTTCAAAAGTTTGGGGTCACATTGAAATGTCCTTATTTTTGAAGGAAAAGCACTGTACTTTTCAATGAAGATGACTTTAAA